>VWPV01012732.1:0-16877 GCA_013389885.1 Geococcyx californianus
TTCCTCATCTTTAGTTACTATCTGGAGAAAGGTGAAAAGATCTGTCATTCCTGAATGGGTATCAAGAAGGAAAAGGGATTATAGGGGCAAAATGGCTGGAAAAATGCAGGGATGGGTTTTGATAGCTGGAGTGGATGACAGTGACAGACGTCAAAGGAGGTACCCCACTTTGTACCTTCTCCTTCAAACTCTTGGATTTCGCTCAAGATCTTTCCTTATGAGAGGAATAAATATGGAAAAATATTACTTGATCTCCATTTCTGAGGCCAACATCACACCCCTTGCAGTTTATCTCATGAGAAACTTGGTCGACGCTTCATTAACAAAGCATTGTGCAAGCTCTTCCCAGTACGGACCCAAGACCAGGGAGAGCCTTTCTCACCGATCACAGAGAAAGTGGCTCGGCCAGATCCCTCCAGCACTTCTGCAGGCAGCATCAGTGAGAACTCTTCAGAGACTGTGTTATCTGAAGAAGGCAAAAGGCAGAAATTTATCCCCTGGAAGAAGTATCGCATACAAGTAGAACACCCCAAGGAGACCCAGGTGAGGCTCGGTGCAACACTGAGTCACAGCATCTGAGACCTACAGACAAACACCTCAGTACAGGAGACTTTGCCAGGTAGAAGAGAGACCTGGACAAACCAGGCTTGGATGGTGCCACCAGCACTTGCCCTCTGACAAATTGCTCCCACCTCTGGGTATTTGCAATAGCCCTGTCATTTCCATTTTGCTCTCATGATCATTAGCAGTCAAGGATTTTTTTTTCCTGTACCTGCAGCACAGAGAAAGGCGTTTTGGGTCTTCTCTTGTAGGACACCTCCTGGCTGCAGATGGAGAAAGGGTAGTTCAGATAGGGAAAGCAGGGAAGGAAGTCACCTTCTGGCCTGCTGGCTTCCAAGAAGGAGGGGCTTTCACCCCTTCATCTTAGCATCTTAACTGCCTCAGAGGAAGACCCACTGTCCTCAGGGGTTCTCCACCCTGAGGTGCGACTAACCTTCACAAGCAGAGGTTTTATAATGGTGTCTCTCTCTCCTCGCAAAGGTGTCACAGCAATCCTGTTATCACACAGCTCATGTGAATCTTGGGCCACACTGCTCACAGTGACATTCACTTTGCCTGCAAGGATCAAAAGGGGGACAGTGCTGAGCACTTGCAGCAAACATCTCTACCTATGAGCACTGTGACCGGACGTGCAGAGGCTTGCAAATTCCACCCATCCTCCCTCTAGCTGCCACACAAGCCCTGCTCAGCCTCACCTGGCCTGGTAGCTGTCACATTCCACACGAAGGTCTTTGCTTCATTGGCACAGAGACAGCTGGTGAACTGGCAGTCTGGACAGGCATCCACCTTTAGTTCTGGGGTCTCTGTGAGGGTGGTGTGCACCTGAGTGTAGTGGGTGTGCAAGCACACATTGGCGAAGTGTTAGTACTAGGCAGCGCACACAGGAGCAGGCACCATGGCTCATGAAATGTGAGGCTGTGCTTTGTGGCCCAGAGGCCAGCATCTAGGGCTTCTCAGAGATGTGTGATTGGGGGAATACTTACCTGGATACAGTCCTTGAGGTAGCTGAAGACAGTGGCTTTTAGGCTGAAAGTCTCTCCTTGGATCACAGAGTATGGCAATGACAGATCCACAAAGAAAGGCTGGAAGACTCTGAGAGTGGTCAGCGGTGAGAATCCAAAGCCGGTATCGGCAACACAGAAGGTGTTGGCATTCCATTCTGTGATGGTGTCAGGAACAACAACTTGGAGAGATGCTTGTCCATCATGCCTACAGTAGGAAGAGAAAGGGGAGAACTTACTCAGAAGCACTCTGCAGCGTTGTCTCTGGGAAAAGAAAGTAGAAGCTGTTACCAACCCGATAGAGACCAAATCCCAAATCCAGGTCTCTGGGAAAATTGTCCGTGGTTTTGGCTTCTTTGTGTTATCAGAGCGAGGTGCAGAATCACCATAGCTAACAAAATTTTCTGCAGAAAAGCAAGTGATACCTCAGAAAACAGCATATGAAGCTACAGATGAAATTAGTTCTTCATTCACAACCCATACATGCTTTATGACACAGAGCAAGAGTGGACAGGGTTGGCTTTCAGACAGAATCTGACACATTGTCTGTATCTTTGGAGAACACAGCTGTAGGGATTCAGAGTTTGATGGAGGGTGCTTGTCCAACTCGAGGCTCAGTCTGACAGATCCAGTAAGTTTGGAATGGATCCAGGGGGAGACAACATGCTTAACTGGAGCTGCATGCTTTTAAATAATCTGTGGAAGTGCTGGTGGAGAAATGACTATGTTTTTCTGTGAAGAGTGCAGAACACAGGGTCAGTCAAGAGGGAATAGAGATTTGAGCTTTCACCTGTGATTTATAGGTCAAGTCCTTTGGACTGGACACAAGCTTCAGTCCTCATACAGAAACAAGAGACAGAGCAGGATGGAGTCAACTGTCTCAGCTGCAGTCTGGCCAGAAATGGAAGAGGAGAACCCCTTCAGTCAAGGAGATGGACATATCCATTCCTTACCAATAACATGGTGTTTTCCAGAATATTTCTTTTCCTCAAAGTCTGGTCGCACACAGGAAACCGGTTTCTTGATTCTAGTATTGGTAAGTATTTTCATGCGCAGTTTCTGGGAAAACAGTGAAAAGAGTAAATCAGTGCTCAATAAAAGGCAATGGGGAATGTTGAAAATATCTCATAGTAACAGGTATCACAAGGGTGCTGGTGGTAGGTGAAACTTTACAATGCTGCACATTTATATACATATGCATAGACTCACTGGCTCAGACTCTGGGCAATGCATGAGGAATAGAATCCAGCTTCTGAGGAGTACTGGGGCCAATTGTAACTTCTCATTAAAGTAAATTTCAACAAGATCTGTCTTCATATGCCTGACTCCATCAATGAACCAGAGTCAAACACCATGTATCCCATGAAAAACTCAAAAGAAGTAAATTCTAAGCTCTAAGCATCTGCGCAGTTTTAGAATGGAAAGATGTGGCTGTTCACACACCCATTGTTACACAAGTTAATGCCAGTCCTGGCTTAGAAAACTGATGGGGAACTTGGTCCCAGCTTCATATGGATTCTGCTTTTGCCTGAATGAGACTCAGCCCCTCAGGGCCTGCGCTTCAAACGGTGGAAACAGTGGACTGAATGCACCAACGTGTGCATGGACTGAGAAGAAGGTATTATCACACTGGAAGGACACATTTGATATATTTGAGCAATCTTTGCATTGATTTAATGTTCTTGCAAGTCACTGAGAACTCTTCGACTTTTTTGAAGTGCCTAAACCCTTTATGGAGAGCATGGGCCTCTCACCCTTTCTGTGGAGGCTGTATGTGCCTGTGGACTCAGTCATACGTCACAGGACAGTCAGCTGTTACAGAACCACTAATAACTGAAATATAGTGGGATCTCCTTTAATTAGCATCCTACATGTTTGGAGTAAGCACCCAGAGTACCACGCCTCTGCGGGTAATCAGGGCTACAGTTCTGCTACATTGAGAAGCCCATGCTATTCAGACTTGATTTTGAGTTGTTTTCATCATGTTGTTACTCTCTTCGATTTTGAAGTGCTTTTACTAGCATGTATTTCTTCAAACAACATTCTGTCAGAAGCAGCACTTCCTGGGTTCTGGTTGTTAATCTTTTTCTGGCTCTTGCGCTAATTAGCAGATTTTGTCATTCGTCTAGACAGTTAGCTATAAAGACAAATTGTGAAGGACTTCTTTTTATTAAAACTGCTTGGAGAAGTAAGAAGAGACTCAATGAATCACAGAGTAAAGAAATTTGCAAACAAAATAATAGCCCAACAACTATATAATGGCAACTGGTCAAAATACAGTGATGAGCTCAGCTCTTACTGGGATATTCTCACCACTCTTTGTAGATACGATAGCCTAAACTAAGTTTATCTCTTTTTACATTGTCTTTCTGTGATTGAGTGGTTTGTACTATGAGTATTCGTAAATGTCCTCTTTCCCTACAGTCCCCAACTCAGCGTGGCTCTACTGAAAAACCAGGCACAGATGACTTTTAAGAATGAAAGTCAAAGCACATGAACTTTGCTAAGACTGAATTCTTATAGGCATTCAGGATGACATACTGGCAACTGTTGTTTCAGGAAAAGTTTGGTGCAAGTGTGGAGACTCACTTTAAATAGATTAAAGACATCAGCGTCACTTTGGTACCACGGTGCTCCCATCTGACTCTTTTTGTGGTGACTGGACTGCTGGGGCAGACAAGGGTATGCCTCAAAGTCTTCCAAGCGGTAGGGGAACCCTCGTCCTCCAATCATAAAGCTGTCATCAAACACCTTGTTATACAGCTGCAATGGAAAAACAAACATCTTCATAAGGAGGGGGCCAACAAGTGAGTGTATTGGTCAAGTGTTTGGCTTGTAGCCCTCTGTTATATTTGTAAAGTTTGCGGTTGAGGAAGTTGGCATTGGCCCAGTTTATACTGAAGGATGTGAAGCCCAGGAAGTGGATGCGGTCAAGTAGCTTTTGTTCTGCAGGTACTCACCTCTGACAGTTCAAGACTTTTAATTCTAGAGTGAAAGATTAGGATGATTCAGTTTGGGCATAAGGCATTGGTACATCTGAGGTACATATTTAGGGATTATTATTTTATATACCTGTTAGCAGATAATGCAAGTGCTGCACCCTAGGACAGTACTCCTGTAAAACAGAACACCATCTCACACTGTGGGTCCTATCTACAGATGCAGCAAGTCCCCCTGCATTTGCTGAAGCTTCTTTGTAATAGGCTGGCCTACTGTGACTTGATTTCCGAGTTGGTATGAGGCACATACATGTGTATTATTTCTGGTACACATTGTGGGATTGTGTTAGGATTTCCAGTTCTTGCAGTATCACAGTATCATAAGGTTAGAAAAGACCTTTGAGATCATTGAGTCCAACCTATGACGCAACACCCACATCTACTCCTACTTGTCAGTTACACCATGTCACTAAGTGCCTCATCCAAATTCTCTTTGAACACCTCCAGGGATGGTGACTCCACCACCTCCCTAGGCAGAGCATTCCAATGAACAATTACCCTCTCAGTGAAGAACTTCTTCCTAATGTCAAGCCTAAANTAGTATTTTCATTCTAAATCTTGAAATCAGTCTTTTGAAACTTGTGGCTGTTTTAAGGTAAGTTCCTTCAACCTTTCTACATTCTAAGAGTGCATCTGGGTGCTGACAGTTCCTGACCACTTTTCTCCAGTCACTATGTGCAATGAGTGCTGTCCCCTAGCTCCTATTTCCTAAAGAACTCCAGAGCTCAGCCTGACCTAAATTATGGTTATAATTCCGTCATGTTTGGGCCAAAGGGATAGAAGGATCCTACTGGGAGAAAGTTCCGTTTCAAAGGTCTAGCCTCGCTAGGGAAGAGCAGAGAGATGGGTGGATGTGAGGGGAGCTGCTAGGTACTCTCCCTTCAAGCAGAAAGCACCAGCATGTCTTTGAAGTTGCTCTCCCTGCTTGCCCTTGCAGTGCTGTGCATCCCCGCTATCCAGGCAGAGGTCCACAGGTTGGGGCTGACGCATGAGGAGCACGATCACCACATAACTGCTCAGCCACCTAACACTGCAGCTGCGCCCTGGAATGGACTACAGGCTTCCTCCCGGCATCCCATGGAGACAGAGGCAGGCAGGCACCAGGGTGCTGGTCACCACAGGCTGAACTCACTGTCTGTGCTGTCAGGGTATTGTTCTCCTTCAGGAGGACGCTCTTGTCAACAGCGCGGACGGAACACAAGGACCCTGGAGCAGCCTTGAGGTTTAGATTGACTTTTGATCCTGGGACTTCCTCCTTGTGTGAGAAGTCCAGTGTCACCTGCAAAAGAAGACTGTCAGGGGGCTTAACACTGGAGAATGAGACCCTGTGACTCCTGGATGTCAGGACAGCAGAGGGAAAGACAGAGAATACAGTGGGGAAGGGGCATGAGGAGCTGAGACAGGTCCTTCTGGAAACCGATAGGAAAGGTTACAGGGGCATACAGCTGAGCCAGAATTCCCTGGCCACCACACATCCACCACCCTGATCCAAAGCTGCCACAGGGAGACAGGCAGGCAGGCCACTGTGTTAGGCAGAACACAGGGGACAGTGCATTCCCAAGTGAGTCATGGGGAACGGGGAGACAACAGAGTTCAAAGGGGCCCAATTTACCCCCTGAGAAAGGCTCACTGGTCCATGTTGGAGGAGGGCAGGACCAGGAATTCAGGGAATAAGGAGGCTACCTTCTTTGTTTCCCAGACCAAAATACTGAGTTTAGTGTGTACGCAGCTTACAGCACCTGGCTGAGGATAAAACAGGACCAGGAACCACCGCAGGCCAAAGCACATCAATGATGCTATGGCACTCCTTGTGTTTCTACTAACCTTGTGTCTAAAGCACTTTTCTACTTGAAACTCTTCCATATCAGCCACCACCTCTCCATCTGAGAAGACTGCATACAGTAGCAACTTGATGTCAGGCAGAAAGTCATTGCCAACAGTCAGAGTCAAGGAGAAGGAGCCCTGCAGCTCTGCACAAGGTATCAGCAATGAAGAGAGGAAAGCATTCAGGTGAAGCAGTTCATTGGGGTAGGACACACAATAAGAATCAAAAGAGGGAATTCAGTAATTTCTACCTGCAATAAAGAACATCCTCACAGACACTGTCACAGATTAATAATAAACCCAGGACACTGGCCACTTCTTTGACACAAGTTGGGCAAAAATATTCCTTTTTCCTACTGCACCGTAGACAAACAGAGAAGCTACCCAAATTTTGTATCTTCTCCAAGGGTAAAAGCTAACAGCAAAGGTTGAATATTAAGACAGGAGAAGGACAGCTGCCTAGAAGGACACTGAACTGATATGAAAGGAGATTATATTGGTCTAATGATGTGGACTACGACTAAGAACTCAGATCAGTAACTCCCACCTTTGCACATTGTTACTGGAGAGCGGTCACAGGTTTCTGAGGTACATTATGAGGCACTTTAAGCATTTCTACTCACTCTCATGATGGATAATTGGCACCTGCTTCTCTCCACTGGAAAGGATCTTGCCTTTTGCTATCACCTGAAGAACAAAGAGAAGAGCCATTCAAGGGTCTGAATTCTGACAACATGAAGAGAGTGGGAAAAGACCAAGAGAAGAGAGGTCGTCTGACAGGCGTCACAGAAGGTCCTCTGTCAGGACACAACCTAAAGATCTCTGCAGCAGAGATGGTGATAGCATAGCTGGGCAGGGACTTGAGGGGTGTTGGTTGGGCAACGAGAAGACATGGCGGATTGCAAAGCCAGAAGTACAGTGTGAAGATAAGGGCAGCTGCTCTGCCCCAGAGAACTGGGCAGAACAGAACTGACAAGCTGACTTAGACTGGCCTGGGAGTAGCTCACCCTTTCCCATGAGTATCTATGTCCTGTGTGAAAAGGGTAAAATACCAACGAGCATAACCTTGCCCGGAGATTTAGCTGTCTTCTGTGCTCACCAAGTAGTAGAAATCAATATGGTCTGCTTCAGAGCTGAGTTTTTTCTGGTCAAGGATATAATCCACTTGCACTTCCTGCTCTTGATTACAGGGCATCACATCATCCCTGGCCTTGATCTCAAGGAAGCTGTTGCTCTCAGAGTAGAAAGGTTTCAGCCAGTGGAATTCATCCTGGATTGCTATGACACTTTCAAAAGAATCTTGCTTGTTGTCATTTTCAAGGTCGTAGGTAGCCTTCAGAACACAAAAATATGAGTTGGCGATCAGTATCAAGTAATACAAGGGAGCTGATGGTAGACTACATGTCTGTGTACTTAATATTCTTTTGTTTAAATGTCATTTTGAAAGTCTCTTAGGAGACTTTATCTTATGAATTATTAGCAAAAATATAAGTCCAGTGGATTTGCCCATAGTCTCATTTTTTTGTCCTTTATCTTTTCTTGGGGACACAGCCCACACCAGACTTCAACCCCAGTACAGCACTTCTGTGTTTGGTTTATGTTTCCAGTCAAATATCTCAAAGCACAACAGGCACCGAAACAGCTTTTGTACTGTGAAGCTCTACTACTCTGCATATAATTTAGGGCACTGGGGACGATAGCCATGGGCTATAGAATGAGATCTAGAGCATATCTCCAGGCTCTCTGAGGACAGAAAACTACCTCCTAAATCACAGAACCTCTGATCACCAAATCCTGCCCAACCAAAATTAGGGAACCACACCCTGGATAGACCAGGGTCTCAGGGAAAACATCTGGAACAATAGTTCCAGTCTCCGAGAAATGAATGGCAACAGGAGACCATACTGCTTGGGCACGAATCCCACATCAGCTGCAGGAATGCAGGAAGTGGGAAGATGGGTGTGCTGCCAGGTTAGTAACAACAAGCTCCGGATTTAGACTCAGAAGTTGTGAGACGAAGAAGCCAAGTGCTGCAAGGTCTGGTATTGAAATGGAAGTCAAGATGAGCCTGGATGTGCTACTGAAGGCCAAGGGCAGCTCCTAGTTCAGCAGAGACAGGTGGCATCTGCCAGTTCTGCCAAGCCACCTCCAGCCTGTCCCAGAATGGACAAAGGGGAGATTTCCTCCAAGGAAGTATTCAGATTAGCAGATATTTTTAGTGTAGTCAAGGAAGTTGAGGGGGAGTACAAAAGACTAGGATCATGCTCCAGCTCAGGACAGCAGGGAACCTTTGGTGACCATTTGCCTCACCTGTTGCAGTACACCCTTCTGTTTCCCTGAGGAGACAGCACTGGAGAGTAATTAAATATTCTCATATATATATTGTCAAATGAGATCAGGAGCCGGAGGACTGTGCTCAGATTTCTTCCACCTTCTATCCTTTTCTTAAAGACTAACTTCATTTTACCCTCCTTTTTCTGTGGCTGATGCTCACCTTTAGAGAAACCATTGTGCTGTTCCAGCTGGTGGTATCCAGTGAGAAGTGTGCTTCCCCGTTCTCATCTGTGAGGAATGACAGTTGTGTCTCCTCATCATTGACATCAACTATTAGGTAGACTGTTTCATTTCTGAGGGGAGCCTTGTCACTGCGGCAGACCATCTGCAGGGAAGGGGGAGCAGTTAGTATCCCATTTTGCCACACCCCGAGGCACTGCCAGTGCTAAATATTAATTATTTCGATTGGGCTTCCCTAAATCCTTTTAGCTTTCAGGCAAGTTGTAGGGATCCCAATAAAAGTGCAATAATTACACAAATCAAATAATGTACAGCTGTTCAGGACTAGGAACAAACAGTAGTACAGCCAAATGAGACACCTATATTGGTGGAAAAAGTTTATTTCCTCACATCCTGAGCTTTTTCTTGGACAATGCTGCAGGCTCTTTGTCATTAAGAAACAGTCTTGTCTCCAGCAACTTAACTGCTACTGTTCCTTGCCCTCTTTCATGCTAGGGTTAGTACTGGCCCAGGTGAAAGTGTTTCTAGCCCAAATGGGATGGCATCACCTTAGGGTGCTTGAGTCAGAAATGATGGCCAATGAATTAATATGCAAGGCTTTAGTGATCTCTGCCAAGTTACCATGAGCATTTGTTAAAGAGGAAATTTATTTCCCTGATGATGCCACCCACATCCTATACGTCTTTTCTTGCACAGACTAGTTTCAGGAGCTGCTCCTGGGGAAGCCTCCAGAGACCAAAGCCGGCCCCAGAATTCCTGTCCAGGGAATATACTGGGGAGAAGAAAGTGGTTCTACAGGAGGGTTCACTCACAGTTGCTGGGTACCAGCACTTACTTTCCTGGAGACTGTTGCTTTCTGCCTATGATGTATTCTCAGCAGAAAATGGATTCATGGATATTACCTTCCCTGTATATGGTAGTCCACGTTTATAGGATGAATGGAGGTTGACAAACTCTATAGACTTCACTTTTGTCACAACAGGAATTGCAGCCATTTCCCTGGTCTGTGCTCCTAGGTGGAGAGATGGGAAATCTGTTAAACTCTAGCAGTGCTCTTAGGGAAGCAGAAGACAAGATGTTTCAACACTAGCTACATCTACAACCTCTAGATTTAGGAGAGAAAATACATTCTTCTAGGATATGGTTCCCTCAACCTTTCTACACCCTCTGCTTCATGACACGATGCATCATACCCTACAAGTACTTACTTCTCTTTATTTATTGAAGATAAAGAGAAATTAGATGACTCTTTCATTACAGACAGCTACACTGTAGAGGTCTTAACATGGCCTGAAGGACCTCACCCACAGTGTGACAGCTCAAACAATGGACACCTCCATTTGCCAGAGCTGGGTGCACATTGACAGTGATATTGAAAACCTGCCTCCTGGTTGTCAACGTTGTGCCAGACTAAAAAGGAGAGGGATGGCATTCCTCCCAGCAGGAGCACGCACAGGCAGTCCTGCCGCAGAGCTGGGAAGAGAGAGAACAAGAGACCGTGGGTAGGCACTACCTGTCAGGATGGTGCACTACAATCAGCAAGGACTGCAAGGGCTTGTTGTAGACATTTTCGTGGCTAGCCAGGGCTTTGCAACTGGCCAAGGAACAATCAATCACTAAAGACGTCATATACATGATATTAGAGATGGAGAGTGGAGAGTCTTGGAAGCCTTCAAGTTATGTTTTCAAAAGGAATCCAACTGCCACAGAAAGGCCAAAACCAAAGAAGTTGCCTGCAAGGTAGAGAATGCTTCACATATTCTCCAGTACCTGTTCCATCTTCCACCATCTCTCCTACCACAAATACGTAGATGCCAGTTTCCTTTAATTCCAGAGCCTTTGTCTTCACTGTAAAATTAGCACAACCATTGCTGTTTGTCTGCAGAAAGAGAAACACAAACAGAACGATCATGGTGTGACAGAAGACTAACCATTCCATGGATTCCATGTATTTCTAAATACTTGTGGAACAGATGGAAGCTCAAAAACCTGTAACTGCAGAAACCCATCATGGATACCTTAGCCAGAGATCAACACGCTTGGATTAAACAGTCACAAGACGGGTGACAGAAAAAGAGTGCTTCAGACAAATCACGCAAGGGTTAATTATATCAGAAACAAACTCAAGAGACTGGGTTAAACCCAGATCCCGCAGCTGGAAGAGCATGAGTGTCTTTACCTGAGTTAAAGATAACCTTCTCCCTGAAACTATATGATACTGATGAATGAAGCTCGACAGTTTGTCTTTCCAGTAGTAACCATTCTGTGTGACATGGCCACGTTAGACAAGGGCATCCAGGCTCTTATAAACTGCAATAGCTTTGCCAGGCATTAAGGTAGAGACTGGGTACAGCCAGTTTGCCAGAGAGGGGAGGCTGAAAAAGTGTTCTCCACAGAACCTTGCAGAGTGTCTTACACACTGTGTGAGGGGGAGCTGGAATTCAAATGGTGTTTTGCACAGCATTCCAGTTGGAGATGCAGAGATCCAGCTGGATTTTTATATTCTGGATTTCTGTTGGTTGGTCTCACACTTAAAAATATTTTCTAGTGACTTTCAGGATGAAAGACCTGCATGTGAAAGCCATGGAAAAACCAAGTGTGGACCTTAACCACAAACATATAACCAACACAAACGTGCAGGAAGGGTAACCAGCACTAGATACTATCTCAGTCAGGACACTGACAAGCTTAAGATGATCCAATGAACTGCATAGATACAGCAAGAAACAGGGCATTAAGCCACAGACCATCTGATGCTCTCATAGGGAGTTTATTGGTGGGAAAGGTCACAGCACTGAATAAATCGGTGATCTGAGTGCACGCAATACGATACAAACCCTTGGGAACCCTTGGGAAAGGCCCCACACATCATTACTTACACAGTTAACACTTTCTCCTGAAACATTGAGTCAGCGTTTCAGCAGCCAGAGCAGTAGCTCGAGCAATAGTCAGAGGAAGAAGAACCAATGGTCTGATCAGGTCTAGCAAGCGGGAAGACACACAGACAATCCGAGGTGCATTGGGCGGGTGAAGGAGACAGATATGCATTTACAGCAGGTCAGAATTTCCATTTTCCCATTTGCTCACCTACCTGGCTGGTTTGCTTCCTCATCTCAACTGAACTTGACAAATCGAATTCCAAGAACTGGGACAATGTGACAAATGTAATATCTACTTTTCCTTGAACAGGCTTTCCGTAGGTGTACCTGCACCAGAGGGGAAAAACTATCACCTAGAGACCCACCACTTCAGCAGAAACACAGATCCAGGCCACCCCCCACCCTCAGTGGGGAAAGCAGAGCCTGGGAGAGATTCTCGGTGTTCTTCAGCCTCACAGTAAATGACAATGTGCAAGAAGGAGCGCGTTACAGAGGGTGATGTCTCCTCCAACCACAGGTCAAGGCAAGAACATTATACTGGAAGGTCATTTCTCAGCTACGGGCGATCTGGAGGTGACTGTGGAGGTGAAGGCTAGAGATCACAATGGTATAATGTACTCACTTGCCACAGACCCTCAGATGAAGTTCCTCATCTGCTGTAGTGGTAAATGGAGGGTGTTCAATTTTTATTTCAAATTTTTCCAGCACTGCATGGAAGAGAATAATATAAGGATGGAAGGAAAAAAGTAATACCAAGTATGGACACAGACTGTAAATTCTGTTATAGCTGCAGTCCAGAGTGGGGGGGAAGACAGTAATGTCCTCAGTTATTCATCACCATGCTGCGACAGGGGTTACGCCCTTCAGTCACATCACCCTCTATTTGCTGCTACAGTTGCACACAGGACACCTTCCTACTCCAGCTTAGTCACGCATAAACATTTTAAGTGGCACAGTGTTTTGTCCTTACCTACATCACTGCAGTGGGACTGGGACATGATGCTTTGTCCTATTTTACAGCAGCTGACTGGATTGGATAGAAAGCCTGGCTTAGAAGTAGGTGACAATGAGCAGCAGAGAGTGCACATCCCAGTGCCCAGCCACAGCCAGAAGGAGCTGTCAGACCAAAGCCTCTCCTTTGCACACTGTACAGCTGCAGAACCTACAGCCCAGCACCAGATACACACACAGATCCGTCTGTCCCTGTCTCAAGTCTGTCTGACCTCTGAGAAGATCGTCTGATGAGCCTGGCTGCACAGCCCTGCTCTCTTCTCCAGCCACTCACACTGGTGTTCCCTCACCTCTACTGTCCAAGTCTCACCATACTCATCAACACTGAAGGTTTTTTCAGCCATGTTCTGTTCCACTGAGATGATGTACTCCCCGAGGGGTGCTTCAGACGCCAGGAGGAAGGACAGATCCACAATGCCGTTTCTTGACTTTACGTTCAGCCACTCAGCAATTCGGTTATGTTCAGGATCCTATTTGGGAAAGGACATGCAGAGCCACTGAGTCACACTGGAAGCACGGGTACCTCAGGCACAAGCGTCTACGAGGGCTTAAGCCTTGTCCCAGTAGAGAGGATGCCAGATCACAGGTGGGATTCCTCCTTCTCCCTCCAGTATCGTTTTACTGAGCTTTAGAATTGCGACGGCAGCCAAGAACTGTAAAGCTGCTGGGAAGTGGCAACACCATAACACCATGGGAAGGAGAAGCAGCTGTGCTGTATCTACTGAGCACTTAGCCTCGTGCTTTGTGCTCTGTGCAGACAAGGTGCTGGGCAAAGATTCCTCACTGCCCTGCCTCTAGCTCAGCTATTTGAAAGTAGAAGTGCTGGTTTGAATGAAGAACCCAGACTGACCAGGTAGAAAGGACTTCACCTGAACCGGAACCATACTCTTATGAGGTTATATTTGTGGCACAACTCTGTCCAGAAGAGAAAGAGCACAGCAGAAGAGACAGACACGTCCTTTTGGTCAGTTCTTTATCACTAACCTGCAGCCATATCTGGGAATACTGTAAAAACAAGAGAAACATAAGCTCAGTTTAATACAGAGCAAACCAGCATCCCTGTGAGCCAGTATTAATAACACTGCCTGACCAGAAAGCTCTGCCCCATCCAAACCCCACGTGAGGTTTCCTCCTCCCTCTGTGCCAGCTTACACTGAAGTCTTTCTCTGAGGGATCAGTGGATGAGTGGTTTGCCTTCACTTGTTCTTGTGGTTTAATGAATGTGAAGGGAGATGTTTCTTTCTTGAGCCTCTCCATGTGTATCATGCTGAGGTTCATAATTCTAGAAAAGCACAAGTTGATACTCACCTCATTTTTAATGACCTTAAGGTCCTCATCAAGGTTCACAATCCGAAATTTCACTGGAGATATAAGGAAAAGGATAGTAAAACATTCTGGCCTCACCACGTCCTTGCACAGAACTGCTTCTTTTCTGTGCTCCAGTATTCATGTCTCCCTGGTTACCTCAGAAATATTTAGGGCTTTCCCCAAACATCCCACCCCAGCATCTCTCACACCAGAGGACTTTCTCTGGGAGGTTTATATGCAGCTACAGACTATGGAAACTCACTTCCTTTACCTGGAGAGATTATAATGATGTGTTAAACAGAGAGGTTGGTCTGTCTGATCATTCTTGTGGAGACTATGGAGTAATTCTGTGTTTCTATAGCTTGGAACTGTTAGTCTAGGCTTTACTTAAAAGTTCACAACAGTCTTCAAAAAACAACAAAAGATTGTCCAGTGTCCTGGAGAGTCCTGGCTTCCCTTTATGTCTCACTAGAGATACTTCACCAAAACAACACCCAGGAACAACAGGCTGGTCATTTGGTGCAACACAGCTTGGAGGGGAACATCTTGGCTATTGTTCCTGGAAGCGTCTACACTTGATGCACTTGGTGAAATCTTCCTCCCCAGTTGTGGCTGCTAGCTTGACCCTTCATTCCCTACTTCCATATGCCAACCTTCTTGCCTTACCTGTTTCTCCAGGTTTGTATATGTCCTTGTCTGTCTCTACCAGAACTACATTCTTCCAATGATTGACCAGAACTCTCTTGTGACCCTCAAAGAGGACCTTGTCCCCACTGTGAATCAGGACGTGCAGAAAAGCCACCTCCTCTTCCTGTTAGGTTAAAAAACCAAACCAAAATACAAACAACAAAACAAACCTGCCCGAGACTACAAAGTAGCTTAAAGGAGAAAGAGAAGCACCTTGTCCTACCAAAATCTGTAACTTCCCTTGCTGCCTTCCCCTCCTTTGATTTAGCTCTTTCCTTTCCCTAGTCATAACCTTCTCTGTGCTCCCCAGTGTTTTCTTCGCCTTTGTCCTTGCCATGTTTGCCTTTTTCCACACTTCTTCCTTTTCTTTACTGTTTCCCACCCTGCATCTCCAACAGTAACATGGCAAAGACTCACAGAAGGCTGAAGCCCTCTAGTCTGCAAGAGTTAAGGAGCCAAGAAAGGTGTCTTACGTGTGATGTGGAACCATCTCTGTCCCTGGGAATGACCTCTGGCACCTAGGATGATTGATACAAGGAAATGGAAAACAAAATCATCAGAGATTTTTCATCTTACCCCAGATGTGAGAAATCATCTGACTGTTAAAAAATCCCCTATCTTCAGAGTCCAGATTCCACTCTATCACTCTGTCTCTAACCCACTTGTCATTACAGGGAGAAGAAGCAGTCACTGCCTAGCTCTTGTCAACAAACCGAAGAGTGAACCAACAGATACATCGTTCTCCAGCTTCACATAAATGTGAGACTTCTATGAAACCAAGAAAACCATAGGCCAGTGAAATGTGGAGCTGACCAAGACAGTAAGAGGAGATGAGATACTGATCAGGCAAAAACATGGTATCTCAGCGTCAGCAAGAACGAGCTTAGCAGAAGAAAGGTTCTTTTTGCTAATGGCAGACATTGGATTTCCAGAGCTAGGATTTGCTCTATCCCAAAGGCCTGGCACCAAAAACTTAGTTAATCATTGTCTTGTTTATGCAAGAACTGGAAGTGACTGCAGTCCCTCCTTGAGTTCTGCTGAATCTGCGGGACGATCGGGGCATAGGCACAGCAACTTTGCACAGAGCAGTTTGTAGAACCTCAGCACCAGCAATATCTCCACGGCTCTCCAGAGACGTAATTGAAAGTCCTGTCAGCACGCCCCAGCCTCAGGGTACCTAATTAAGCTTAGTAAAGCAGCGACGTTGCAATGAAAGAACTCAAGCCACTCAAGGAATATCCAGACTGTCTTGGTGAAATTTAGTTCATCATGGGTTCAGCACCATCACCACCCACCACAGATAAATTTAAGCTCAATGTCTTTGTAGGCTGCGACTACACCTTGCAATATAGATACAGCTCTAGAGCACAATGGTTCTCTTGGAGTTGGAGGGGCAGGCTTGGAGGAAGTGAGGATAGAAAGAGTGTATTCCCAATGTATTGACTTGCACTGAGACATACAAGCATTTTTAGTGACTAAACAATGAGTAAACCGACAGTCAATGTTTTCTAACAGGCTTTAAGTAGGATGAAATGGGTTGATACAGATCAAAAGAACAATTTTTTATCTAGACAGGAAGGCTTCCAGCTTTGTTAAGCTCCAGGCCGCTGCTGTATTTTGCCTGGCACTGGTTGGGAAATACACTTAACCTGCTTGCAGCCCATGGCAAGGTAAAGAACAGTGTAACCCAGAGAAGAACTTGGCTTCTGTCTGAAGTGAAGTTGAGAGTATCCACTGCCAAATCAGCAGCCACAGCTACACTCACCTGGAAGGAGATGCACTGAAAAGTGCCTGGCTTCTCCACGTCCAGTTCCACCAGTGTGTGATTCTGGGTTGTGATGTCCAAGGTGAGAGTTAGGTGGACAGCCTCTGCTAGTGAGCTGAGGTGAATGCAGAGCTTCTCCTCTTGGGACTGGTGAATGACAGCAGGGAACACCACAATATAGTGACTAGAAGAGAACAGGAGATGTTTAAAACAATTCAGAGGCTGAAGTGAACAGGCCATAATCCATCTCTGCTGCTTTCATGAAGAGTTAGGCCAGGGGTCAGAAAAGTCTGGAGAACTGCAGTAAAAGAATCATAGAATCCTAAGG
>VWPV01012733.1:0-86491 GCA_013389885.1 Geococcyx californianus
GCTCCAGTCCCTTCACCATCACCTGGGTCAGCTGTCCCTGCCCTCAAGAGGGTGTTCCGTGAAACAGGTATTTATTCTGAAACCATTACTCATGTTGCTGTACTTGTTGGTAAGGCAGATCCATCAGAAGCAGGTTCCTGACACTTTCACAGTAACTGACTCAACTATTCTTCATTATCTACTTCAGGTACTTTTGCTAAGGCCTTTATAAAAAAAAAAAAAAAATACCAGGGGCTACACGTGCATTGACTATTCTTAAGGTGACCCTGTGCCCCCCCCCTTCCCACATCACCAACAGGGTGCTCTACCTGCTCTTACACTGCTCCCCATAATCCTCTTTATTTTGTACCTAGAAGAGTACCTGGATACTCCTGTGTTTTACAAGTACCAGGAGGGAATTAGCTAAGCCAGGTCAAAATCTTCACACCAGGAATGTCATGCGCTCTTTCTCAAAACACCTCCCTGCCCAGACCTTGCCCCAGGGTGGATCATTCCTTTTGTCCATACCAGCTGGAAAGCATCTGAGCCTCCAGCAGCGTCTGCTCTCATCCCTGCTAGTCCACAGCCCACCCACCCCTCCTACGTGCAGAGACTTTGGTACCTGATGGTGATTCTCACTCAGCTTTTAATCCAACAGCAAATATTAGAAGCTGGATTCAGATATGGTTTTCAATTGGGGTTTTTTTGCATTTTGACAAATACAGTACTGTCCACGCCCTGCCGCCTGCAGCAGTTACTGAAATTAATTGAACACAAAGTTCAAAAAGCAACACATTTCAGGTAAGTGCCACTGAAGCTAAGTGCAAGCCTACATATCATGCTGCTCCATCAGTCAAGTCACCTCCACCATACCAACACGTATCACTGGCAACAGGCACCAACAAAAAAAAAAAAAAAACAAAAAACAAAATTACACAACTACATCAGACAAGAAGAAAGTATGGAGGCAGAAGAAAAATCTCAGAAGTGAGACTATTTTGTATTTAGAAGAATGAAATTAAGAAACTTGATGTGACAGAATAAACAATGAAGTATACTGCTCAAAATGGCTGGTAAGGAAAAGAAGTAGGAGGAAATCAGTTTTATACAGAAGACTAAACAGACAAATTTTAGCTGGGATCAATAAGATAAAGCATGAGAAGATTCCATTAACAATGACTGAAGAGAGCAAACATGAAGTTTACTATAGTGTATTCAGAGTCATCTGGTCTCTCAGTACTAAATTTTTCAAAAACAAAAAATAAAACGACCCAATCTTTTTGTTTCACACATAACACCATTGTCACTCATGCTGACTATTTTCTACTAGCATACACAGCAAAGGTAGTTGATAGTTCTTTACCATCATGGCATATAACCACTTGCTATATTAATTTAAACAACTTCTTCCTAATTTTGATCATAGGTGACTGTTTTCCCTAAAGCAAGGTCTTTATTTTCTCAAATAAAGACATTCCACCATATGCAAAAGCCAATCTATTAACACAGCACAAGCTGCTCCTCTGTGGCCAGCTGCCAAGAATGGCTTTGCTCCGATTCACAGCACTAGGTCTTGCTCTATGCTAGTATAACTAATGTAATACAAAAAAGGGTTTCTTCACCAAGCAGATTACATGGGTCACTTAAGCTTTCAATTTTTTTTGCACAACTGGGTTTCTTTTTTTGACCAATCAATCATTACTTTTTATTTCTTGCTTGCTTTCTAAATAATACACACTAAAAAACAAAATTACACATTTGCAAAAGCACTCCAGTATTCTGCAATATTTTGTACACAATTCTTGTCCGTTTACACTTACTTGAGACACTAATTTTCAAAGCTAGAAATTATCTACTTCTCTAGGATCCATACTTTTCCACTGTGTGCTATCGAAGTTCTGCAAAATGTACATTTTCATTTCAAAAACACACAGCATTTTAACACAGGTGGCTACATCCTGCCATATGTTAACAATGTAAATGCAGAGGCAGGCAGCTGCAGTATCTCTGATGCTACCAGGATACATCTGGATTTATACTGTTGCTTTGTAAAATAGCATAAACTGACAAATGCAGGCCGGTTCTGTCTCTCCTCCACTTTGAAGGCTCTCAGAAAAAAAGATTTGTTTCAAATCTAGAAAAGGTGCTTAGATAATTGTAATTTATTAGAAATACGCCTAAGTGAAAATTTTGCAACAGTCGCTACTTTGAGATCATAAAAAAAGACAGAAAACACTGCTTTTTCTTCCAATAATTAGAACCTACTTGATAGTGCTTCAAATATATCCCAGTATCTCTTACCTAGACAGGAGGCAAGACAAATGAAAATGAGTTTGGGGGGGGGGAAAAGCAACTTTCTCCTCCTCTTCCCTCAATGCTTAGGACAGGCAGAAAACACCAAATAGATATAATCTTCTATAGTTAATATGAAAGAGCAGAAGGGTAAAAGCAGAGGGAAAAACTGACCAAGACAGTACATAAAACACTGAGGGAGACATTGAGGAAAATAACAGGGATTTGCCTCTTCCTAGTAACAAACCATCAGGCCATAGGATTTTCAAAAGCAGTTAGAAGCGTATCTGCAATAAGTCTAGGCATATTCAACATAGATACCAAATAAACTGAAGGAAGAGGCTTTCCTGACCTGTTGACAATAATTTTGACTTACATTAAGAGAGGGAAAAAAAAAAAAAAAAAAAGAAAATTATCAGGCATGGACCATAAAGTCAAAGTAACTCCCACCTTAAATGGGGAAAACACCCAGAAACACATAAGCTGAATAAAATCATTAACTGCAGCAGCATTCTGATGCAGATTTATAATCCCGCTGGTTCAGGATTTTATCATATCATTCTAATGTATCACTGAGAACAAGAGAAATGGAGCAATATATTGACGTATAAACACTTATCTTTCCCTGAACACTTGCAGTTACAAACTTCTCATCCTTCATCAGTGTCAATGCAACAAAAAGAACATTCTGCCAGGCTGCAATGGGGTTCCTACTAGCAACATCAATGCAAACAACTGTAAGGATCACTGCCTCCACTGTGACTTTGCCTTGCAGCATCAACATTTTGAAAACCAAATATGTCAGCTTGCCATACTGTTGTCACAAGCAGGCAAAACTTCAATGCTGTCAACATTTACACGGGAAAGTACCAACCAACTCTGAATAATTCACCCAAATCAATGTACCAAACCCCACTCATTGCTTCCATAGATTCTAGTGATTTCCTAATCTTTTTGTGTACTTCTCAGTCTCGATTTCCTTGAAGTCCCAGACACCTCTGATAAAGAATTATCATAATACTATCCACGAAAACTAATGCTTGGTACAGACAACTTAAGGAGTACGAGTGAGAAGAACCAGGAGAGACTCAACTTTAGGTGTTTAAATACACAAAAACTTTAACTATATTACAGGATATCGTATTGTTAAGCTAAGCACAAAGGTTTATTCTAGTACTTCTAAGGAGATCAGCTAAGAAACACGCTCGTGCATTATTCCTCCCTCTAGGAACAGACACTGATGCTGCACCATCACGCCCACAAGAGCCTCTACTGAAAGTGTTTACCACAGGATTTACGCAGCCTCCAAGCGCTGTATCCTCATTATGGAAGTTTAAAATAAGTCTCAGACGTTCACAGGAGCAGAAACATCCTTCCCTTCAAAAAAACCCCCACAAACTAAACTGAAAATCAAGATATTTGGTCACGCGCAGATTTTCCGAAGGACTAAAAGATCAGCTTTAGAAAACCCACCCTCAGTGTCAACATGGCAGCACCTGCCCAGAGCCGGTGACCCTCTGATTCCACTCCCCCCAGCTCCTAGGAAGCTTGTCCCAGAACGCGAGCTCCCGGCCGCAGTGGGTGCGGGAGAGGGAGCTAAAAGGGGAGCGGGAGAGGAAGGAGAAGAGGGTGACCCCGCTCCCGAAGCCCCCAGGTGCCGCTTGAGGGCCTTCCCGCGCCTCACAGGGAACGAGCAGCGAACGCCACAACGAGGCGGTGGGCCAAGTGATCGCTCCTGGCACCCCCAGCCGTGCCGGGACAGGGAGACGGAAACCAGGCAGCCGGCCCCGCGGGCACAGACACTCAGACAAACGCACAGACAGACACACAACCCCTCACCCGCCTCCCGCCGCTTCCGGCGCTCCCCAGACGTAGACGGAAACACCCGCCTTCCCTTCTCCCTCCTCCCTCCCGTCTCCACCACGGATTGGCCGCGGGCGACGGAAGCACCACCGTGCCGGGGTGTGCGGAGTGCCGGTCTCGTCTCCGTCCCGTCAGCCCCTGTGCCGCCGCTGCCGCGCCACCCCGCACCATGGGCGCGTGCTGAGCCCGCCGCGACCGGTAGGGCTGGGGTGTGAGCAGTAAGGGAGGGGGCAGCGCTTGTTTACATGGGGGGGGGGGGGGGCGCGTTGGTTTGCTGGGGGGGGGCGGGGGGTGGGGAGGGTGGAGTGTGGAAATGGTTTGGGTTGGGAGGGACCTTAAAGCTCGTCCAGTTCCGCCCGCTCCGACAGGGGCAGGGACACCTCCCGCCAGCCCAGGCTGCTCACGGCCCCATCCAACCTGGCCTTGAACACTTCCTGGGAGGGGGCACCCACAGCTTCCCTGGACACCCTGTGCCAGTGCTCCCACCCTCAGCGTGAAGAATTTCTTCTTAATGTCTAACCTAAATTTTCCCCCTTCCAGTTTAAAGCTGTTCCCCGTAGTCTGTCACTACAAGCCCTTGTCCCTCCCCAGCTTTCCTGTAGGCCCCCTTCAGGTACTGTAAGGCTGCTATAAGGTCTCTTCTCCAGGCTGAACAAGCCCAGCTCTCTCAGCCTGCCCTCATAGTAGAGGTGCTTCAGCCCTCTGATCACCTTCGTGACTTCTTCTGGACTTGCTCTAATAGATCCATGTTCTTGCTTTCTTTCTTTTGGAGTGTCAGCTTTACCTAGGTCTGATCCTATTTAATGTTTGCCTTTAATATTTAAGTGACTACAGGTAAAACAGATTATGCTCTGACAGTTTATTACATGCCTCTTGCGTGGTAAAGAAGTGAGTAAGAGGTTCATCCCCTTGTCTGGAACTATGGAGAACATGGGATCGATTCCTTCCTTTACCACAGACTTTTGATTATAAGTTTCAGCCAATCTTGTGCCATAACTAACTGTTGATTTGGATCTAAATTCTGTTGATACTATTAAAGCAGAAATTAAATATGGTGTTTCAAGGATCAAGCTAGAACTCAGATTAGTTGGCCTGAATGAGTATATCTTGAGTAACTTGCCCACAAATCATTTATACATACCTAATTGCTTAAGTCACAAATCTGACCTTGCTGCTGTGCACTTAAACAAGTTTGTGTTTTAAGTTGAAACATTGATGTTAAGTTGTGAAAATTTCAGTAAATTAAAACTCCTCTTGATGGTTCAGACATATCTGTACTATTTTGGTGATTTCCTTATATGTCCTGGGACAGAGTAGTATAAATTGCATTTATACCACTATATTCACAACAGATAACTAGAAATCTGCATTTTGACATGCTCAAGCTTTATGAGAGATTGCTTTTGGTAGAAGATTAATTTTGAATGCTCTGCAGAAGACTTAGTAAGGGCGGCCAGGCTTTTGAGTAGGTATGTGAATGGCCCAAATGTTGCCATTGTGCAAACCTGTCAGTGTGTCTGCTGTCTTAAGTTATTTATAAACCATCCTGATGACCCTTTAGCCTCCTGCAGATCTGGGGAAATACTCTTTCCTGGAATGGCAGATTTGAACCTTTGCCATGTTGGGGATGAATATGGTGATAGCAGTTAGTGTATTTCGTCTTTTATTAAAATTGTGCCTCTCCAGTGAGTCAGACATTAGAAGAAATCCTGGCACGACAGTCCTAAACAATATGAATTGCCAAGGATATTTGGGCAGCTGGAGCAGCAAGATTGTTTTGCTTAAATTTAGAGATAAAGCTCAGCCTCAGCTGTCTGGCAGCCGACGACGCTCCAGGGTGCCACTCCCTTAGCTTGCTTCTGGAAGAAGTAGCATAGAGCTGAAAATGGCAGTTCTGTAGCTTGCAGTCATTGATAATTTCTTATCAAGTGAGCTGTTAGGTCTGTAGTAATCTTCACATGACGTATTACCTTCTCTTTGGAGGTTTGTGCTGCAGTGTTGTGCAATACACCAGCTGACTGCTCCCTGGTCATGCCATCCTCACTGATGTCTGTTCATTTATTCAGGGCCTGCCTGGTCTTTGTTACAAGGTGCTCAAGCTTCTCTTGTCTTTTAGGCAGGGTTAAATTGCAGTCTACAGCCACTTGAGGTTTTCTCCTCTGCTGTTGCAATGTATTAGCATTGGCAACATATCGTAATGTAGCATTAAGGTAGCTCTTACCGTATCCTCTGTTTCCAGTGTACATCTGGAGAACTGCATTTTGGGCCGTCTATTCGCATGGCATATTGCCAAGTCAGTCTGATTAGGCTTGTCAAGGATACTAATGCCAAGCAGCAAGGAATTTGGGATAATGAATCCAGTCTGTGTAACACCAGATGCAATGCGTGGCCTTTATTGCAAATTTATTCTGTTTTCATTTGCTTAACCTTTATGTTGCCATTTCTGCTCATGCCAAAAAAACAATCCCTGAACATGGAAAACGTGAAAGTTCAGTGACTTGGAAAATGCCACTCAAATGAATTGTGACACGGTAAAACGTATCAAGGAAGAGAAGCAAAACATTTGGATAATCAGTGTCTCATGGGAATATCAGATCTTCAGATGACTGAATCATGAAATGCCAGAAAATAACCACAGCCAGATTAGGGGGTGATATTAGTTACTTTCTTGGCACTTGGCCAAGCAATCTGCTCAGACTCACTACCCGAAAAATCCCCTAAGAAACCGTTTTGATACGGATATGATGATGGATGTTCATTTTTTTAATACTATAGTTCCTTTTATCCCTTCATCCTTTTGTTTGCGTATTTAAGATGAATTGGTTTTGCTGAATAAATGGCTTGATCCTCAGTTAGGAATTGTCTAGAGGTGCCAAGAAACAGGAATAAGGCTGCAGGAAACTGGATAAGGAGGTAGTAATTGGGTTGTGCAGGGAATGGTTTTGCTCTCCTATTTGGTGTGCCATCTCATAAGAGCTGTGCTTTATTCTGACCTTAAATTTTACTCGCCCAGCTCTTGGAGCAAGCCGTGGCTACAGAATGGATCACAGAGAAGTGTTTTGCACAGGCTTCAGCACCACTTAAAATTTTGGGAAATGTGCAAACATGAGAAAAAACATAGGCTGTTCTTTTCCCAGTTAGTTCTGTTACTCTTTACCCAATGAGGCATAGGCAGTTACACCAACTTTGTAACAAAGTTTTTTTAATGGATTTATTGTTTCTAGGCATATTCTTAGCTTCATAATTTTGAGATCTTAAAAGAGATTGGAAATTAAAAAGGCTTTGAGATTTCCCTGGTTCCTGCCAGTATAAAGCTGCTTAATGAGGAGGAGGAGGGGGGAGTGCCTCTGGGGAAGATGCCGTCTGTGATCAGCTCTGGACACTTGCAGTTCCAGAGCAGCGTAGAAGTCTGATACAAGAGGAAATGCTCGCTGCTTTAGCAGATGAGATACATTTTAAAGCCCAGGCAGTATCTTTTTACCTCCAATAATTAGGAATTTGCTTTAGGAAAGCTCCTTCTAACAACTGAATGTGGTTTATTCTGTGTTGAATGCGGCTGAACTGAAACTTGTGTAAAGAATCAGAACTTCTAGCAACTTGAACAAAGGTCATTAATTTCACATATTGGTCAGAATGTTTAATAAATGGAGTTTACTTGTTTCTTTCTGAACCAAAACCTTTTTTTATTGCACAGATAGCAGAGGCTTACTTTAGGTACACTAACTTGTCTGTTTTGTTAATGACTTACAAATTGACTCAGGTACTGTGAAAGTATGCTTTGGATACAGGTGAAGGGGAAGGAACATATGTCTTCTATAGCACATGAAGACATACACTAATTTCTTGTAAAATGAAGAAAGGGAAATGAAAGCTCTGCTTTTCTGCAACTCTATCATGACAGTCTGGGCTGGCTTTGAAAAATGACTTTTAAAAGGTCTTGCAACTGTTTCATAATTGATTGCACTGTTTAATACAGTTTAACTCTTCTTTCTTTCTTCCTTCTTTCATCAGAAAAATGAGTGGTGGGTTGGCACCAAGCAAAAGCACAGTGTATGTGTCCAATTTACCCTTTGCTTTGACAAACAACGACCTGTACAGGGTAAGTTTTTTAGAGCTGCATTGTGCAGATTAAACTTGTTGGGAATGATTTTGCATGTAAATACAGTATTGACATGTATCTCTTTACTTAGAAAAGTTTGTCTTGGTAAATTTATTACTGACAAAATACAATTGTCTATTGTTAATTTTTTGTTTTGTTTCGTTTTATATTTCAGATCTTTTCAAAGTATGGGAAAGTTGTCAAGTAAGTGACCTGAATGGCCTGCTATTTTTGTAGCTTTCATTTTAAATATTTAATGTCTTTGCTTCACTTGAAAGCCTTGTGCTTTTGATAATATAAGTAAGAACGTGGAAGTATTGAAGTCCTATTCATTTTTAATAAAGTATAAATTTAATTAACAACTAGAACTTCTTGCAGTTACACACATAATAAAAGAATATTTGTGTTGGGAACAGGTTTTGCCAATCACTTCTTAAGCAAAAGCAGAATGTTGTTATATATCAGTCGTCTTTCCTCTGAAATAGTTAAAACAATGTTGTTCTAGTAAGTGGTTTTCCCCTTCTTCTGAGCACCTCCTGAGACACTGGGTAAAAGTGAGAGCTTCTGCTTGTGCTGGGTGTCACAATTCCCACGCTTCCCACAATTGCAATGTACAATTCCTCCATTTCTGCTTCTAGAGGTATTAGTTATTGTGACTGCTTAGTGTTATATTTAACATTAGGCATAAGCCTGCATAGTAACAGCTTTCAGTATGTGGAGTATTCGTGAACAATACTTGTGATTACCTGTCTGATTACCAACTGATAAGAATAAATGTCACAGTAAAACAAAACCTGCTGTTTTGTTTTGTTTCTGTATTTTTTTTAACTGGTCAGAATAATGAGACTCAAGACTTCAGTTTTCAGTCCTGCACCAGCAAATATCTACTCTAACTTCTAGTAGCTGCTGTAGTAATCTGTGAGATACAGAGCTGAATTCAAACTTTTTGAAGCCAGGAATATGTTTCAAGTGACAAATAGAAGGAAAAGCCAAACTACAACTTACAAAAACCATATTTTTTAAATTAACTGGTAAGGGAAACCTTATGTAGGGTTCTGGCAGATGTGCAGTGGTAAGTACAACTTTGCACCTACAGTCTCTTGTTTCCGGGAAGGGGGTTGTCGGACCCATTTTAGTTAATTGCTGAACTACAAATTTAGAAAAGTCCTGAGCAAAGGCTGTAGTAATACTTGTGTTTAATATCCATTGAGGGGCCTGTTCTCCTTTCTTTTGACAGTTCTGACCTCCCTGCTGTCATTTGTTAGTGTACTTGTACTCTGTGTCTTTGGGAGTAGAGGCTTCCTACTGACTTGGCTTGTGAACTTGTTTATAGGAGGGTGAGGATTGAATGAATTGTTTGCTCTATGATGCATTGCTTATTTTAAAGGTGTCATAGCCGCATTGTCTCTTGTTTTTTTTCTCCCATTCATAGTTTCTAGTGTTTTATTTGCCTTTTTTGGATTGTCGTAGACAACAGAGATGGTGTTTTCAGATGGCTGTCCAGAAATCCTGTGCTGTGTCCTGCATGGAAGTAGCTAATTTGAAACATGCTATTCTATCTGCATAGTTACTGTTTTCCCCCACCTTTATATCATTTAGCAAAAAATTATCTTCCTGATACCTAATTTTTCTTGATACTTTATCTAGTCACTGCTGGAAGTTAAATCAAATGCAAAGAGTTGCAGAATACCATGTGTAAAATACTGCCATGATTTTTTTTTCTGTATCTAGCAAAATGTGTTTCCTGTTCGCCCTTTCACAAGTTGTGCTGACTCTAAACAGTGCAGATACTGTGGGGTTCTACTGGTATTCTCATTTTGCTGTGAGACTGAGGCTAACAAGGATCAGTTTTCCTATTTGTAACTGGTCGTTAATTCCGAAGAAAAGTATTTTCAAACATTAGCTTGATTTCTGTTCTGTAGTGTCTTTATTCAGGGATTTTAAAACACTTTGTAGAAAGCTTTCCGATGCCATCTAGGTCAGCTTTAACTTAATTAAATAAGCTTTAAAAGACTTTTTTTAAGTGTGTCTTGACTCAGCAAATTAATGCTGACTTTTCTTTAGTGCTGTATTTCTCATCCCAGTATATCCTGACTATTGTGATTTCAGCTCAGCTTGTTCAGCTAGAAATTAGACTTTCTAGGGCTTCAAGAAGTTGCTGACTTCTTAAAGATTTGTCACCTTGTTTCTGTCCGTGCTTGTGTTATTAACTGATGTATTCAATATCCCAATTAGAAGCCTACCAGTCACATTAAGGTTTGGAACTCCTGGAAGAGTGACTTGGCGAAAGAATTAATAGAATTCTTATAAAGTCAGTTTTATTGACACTTCAACTCTGTGCATTCAATTTGACACATCCTTGTCCAAGAGGCTTTGGTAGCAAAACCATTCTAAGCTCTGTCTCACTGTGCATATATTTGGGGAAAAATTGAGCTTTCTTTACTGACCTTTTATTTTATATACTTTTTACTATATGGGTAATTTTTAACTTGTACATGTTCTCTGGTGGGCCTTCTGCATTGAAGTGGGGTTCATTTGTTTGTTTTTTTAAAATGTCCTATTACAATTTTGGCTTGCCTTATGCATAAGGTTTTTTCTGCCTGTGGTGGACACAGGGAGGAATTTATGCCCTAGTTTTTAACATGTACTTTTATTTTTATGTACACGCAGACTGGCATTCTCTTTTGCACTGTTTGTTTTTTATTGCAGCTAAATGTAATTAACATTAAGATTGAAAGAATTGAGGTTGTGTTGGTCTCTCTCCTTCAACTATTGTATTTCTTTCTTTTTTTGGTCTGTTGTTTGTATTGGGTCTAAATCTTTCTGGTATTTATCAGTGTGGTACTGGAGCTGTTGATTCCAGTGTTAGACTGAAGATTCAACTTAGAATGTCATGTAAAATAACATATGCATCCATGATCTGCTTAGATTCCTGATGAAGATATTTGTAGAACAATACTCCATGTACTTACCATTTCGTATCATGGGCATGCTTAGCTGGTTAGTCCTACACAGACATAGATTTCTCAGGTTGGATGCAGTTCAATACATTGTGTTTTTCAGCAATGATATAGCAATGCTCAAGATTGCTCCTGAATTTTGATTTCACCTCCAGTATGTGTAGTTCCCTTCAGTTAGATTGTCTGCAAATCTAGGCTGTGTTCTTTGTTCTTCAAGTCACCCAAGGGAATAAAGAGTGATGCTGGACCCAGAAAGACCTCACATCCTTTTAAAAATCATCTCAACTGTACCTGTAAGCACATGGCTTTGTTAGCTGTGCTTTTGAGTTTCTGTTCCGTGAGCCTTTCTATTGTTAAATATACTTTATTTCCTTTCTGCTGTGTAACAAAATGAAGATCCCACTGAGATCTTAAAGGAAGAAATGTATCTGAAGTAATTTTAGTGTATCAATCATGTGGTTATATGTTTTCAGAGTTACTATTATGAAAGATAAAGACACCAGGAAGAGCAAAGGAGTTGCCTTTATTTTGTTTTTGGATAAGGAATCTGCACAAAACTGTTCTCGGGCACTTAACAACAAACAGGTAAATTGTGGGATGTTGTTATGGTAGGAGGGTTGGATTTACAGTCCAAAGTACTTACATTTTTTTCCAATTTGCCGTAGTTGTTTGGAAGAGTGATAAAAGCAAGTATTGCCATTGATAATGGAAGAGCAGCGGAATTCATTCGCAGGCGTAACTACTTTGATAAGTCTAAGTGTTATGAATGTGGGGTGAGTAAAACCAAAAATGAACTACTATATTGTAGCTTTTTTTCTTCAGTTTGATTGTTGCTAATCCTGCCCATGATGTTAAAATAGTTCTTTCTGTTGATGCTATTGACTTGCACAGCAGTTGTACCATTTTCAAGAATAATAATACCCCTTTTGTCTTTTATTTGGGATTTGGGTTAGGGTAAAATATGGGTTTATAATCACTGCTTAGTGTGCTGATGAGTTGAGAGGAATATCAGTATAAAACTGAACGAGAATGAAACCCTCATAATCTTTGCTTCTAAATACCCGCTTTTACTATGTCTTTGGAAGTTTATGATATAGTTGGCGGTAAAATAAACAGTTATTTCCAATATTTACACAGAATAATTGAGTTTTAAATTTTAGGCAATTCCTCCCTTTTCCTTAATATAATAACATAGGGGATTATGTTTTGGATAGTATTTAACATCAAATACAAACCTGATTTATATTCATAACACTTTCTGAGAGCAAAAATGTTGACTCACTCCTATGTCTTAAACAGTTAATGCAGAGGTTTGTGTCTTGTCTTGAACATAAATTGTTCTGTAGCATATTCAACTGTTGCAGCAGCCAAGTAAAATCTACTTTGCTCATAGCTTGTTCTCAGTTTGCAGTTAAACATGCATATCACCACCAATCTCTTTGTTTCCATGGCAAACTTATAGAGAAGAGTTTGTCTTCTGTGTGCTAATTCAGTGATCCATTTATCTTACTAATTGCTTCCATTTTTTCCTCTATGAGCTGTCTTATATTAACATTAACTTTCCTCATGATATGTTTCAACATTTAGATATTTGTAATGGCTTCTGTTAAGCAACATTTCTTTTTCTTCAAGGAAGCAGGACACTTAAGTTATGCTTGTCCTAAAAATATGTTAGGAGAGCGGGAGCCACCAAAAAAGAAAGAAAAGAAGAAGAGAAAGAAAACAGTTGAGCCAGAAGAAATGTATGTATATTTATTTATATGTTAATACTTCTTTTAGGCAGTTTCATACTGAACACTTTAATTAAAGACATATATATTTTTCTCTCTCTGCACAATGAAGTGAGGAGGAAGAAGCAAGTGAAGAGGAAGGAGAAGACCCTGCTCTAGATAGCCTCAGCCAAGCCATAGCTTTTCAGGTACAAAATTGAAGCATTGGATATTTATTTTTTAGTATTATTTAAATACAGCTCTTCTTCCTTTTGTAAATACTTATCAAAAGTTCTAACGTAAACCTGTAGGTCTGTCGATTCTGTAGCACACAGGGCACTCTTGCCTGACAGTAGCTGGTGACTGCAGTTGGTTTCTTCATATTGCAGGCATGTTCAATCTTTTTGATTTTGTTTTATTTTGTTGAGGTTTTTTACTGTTTCATTACTGTTGGGGTTTTGCATTGTAATTTCTTCTTTCCTTCAAGCTCCTTTGCTACATACTTTTCTGTCACGTCTGCTGTGATGCTCTATTAGGTTTTTGGTCCACAAATCCGTCCTTAACCTGTTAACTGAAGAGCAGGAATACTGGTCATATAAACGACCAGATACATCCTCTGTCCTCACTCACTAGACTATCCTTAAGAAACCTCTATTTCTGGAGGACTTCTCTTGCATAATACAGTCCGTCGTGGTCTCTAGTAGAACTTTTCTCTCAAAGCATATCTAATGCATTTTTTTGTTATGTAGATAGTCTGGCAGCCGTATCACTGTCTTCTTTAATATGCCTTTACAGGTTTTTGCTCCATTACACAGAGCAAGCCTGACTTGATGTCCAGATTTCATGGCTCTCTAGTCCTCAGCTGTCCTGCGCCCCCAGAACTCTCAGAGTTTCCAAGATAACATTGTCCTGAGTATGAGTGTAATGAGTGCAAAACTTTTACACGATGTCATCCAAAATAATGATGCAAATATGCACGATTATTCTCTCTACCCCTATAAAACTTCATGACTGGAAGTAAACCCTATAAGTGTAAATGAGCCAGAAAACATTCCCTATTCTCTCACTATCCAAAGATTTTAACTGGCATAGCACGTTTCTCAGTAAAAACAGGAAGTGTCTGTTTAAGCCTTTAGGTGAACAACCTTTACATCATGGAATGCACTCATTTCCTGAATGAATGACTGCAAAAGACAGCAGATAGAATTCTTGTTAGTGAAACAAAAGCTGATTGAATAATGGCAATTTAAATCATGGTGCATACTTTGCATCAGATCCAAGCTCCTTTATGGTTCTGTAAGTTTGCCATATGCAAAATTCCTCTCTTTGAAAGCGGAGGGTATTCTATGTGGTCTTGCATTTGTGCAGGAGACTTGCTGTTGGTGCGGGAGAACTACTTTGAGAAATGTTTTCTAGTACATTAATTGCACATTTTATCTGGAAATGGAGATAAACACTCTGAATTTTTTAACTTATTACATAATACAATGCATATTAATAATTGCCATTATAATTTGGAGTGCATCTTAATTTTTCTTAAGCCTGGCTAATACTTTTCTTTCTTTTATTGTAGCAAGCCAAAATTGAGGAAGAGCAACAAAGATGGACACAGACTGCAGGGGAATCTTCTATTTCAGATGATTCAAAACGTCCACGGATTAAGAAAAGTGCTTATTTCAGTGATGAGGAAGAACTTAGTGATTGAAACAATACTGTTTTATATGCATAAAATATATATATATAGTGTACATTTTGTAAAGTGCTACAGAGTTTGTCTTGGTGTTGAAGAAACTAACTGAAAATTGTTTTGTAGTTGCCCCTTGAACCTCCGGATTTTTGATATCTCTCTCTTTCAAAACTTCACCCTTCAAAGTAGCTTCTTAAGAAAACGATCTGTTTCTGCACTTAAATCCAAAAAATCATTGAGGAGAATGCTTCCTGCAGTTTGTATCCAGACTGAAACCCTGGGAGTGAAATTTTTTCAAAGGGAATTTCCTGAGCTTTTTTACTAACAGGAGTTCCTCTTAGCATTACTGTTAGCACCACTGATGCTTTAAGTTTTGGTCTGTTTGTTGCTTGTTTGGAAGCAGTGCTTTAGTAGTACTTCAGTAGTATATGAACCTTGCACTGGATCCTCTGCAAAGGGTTGAATTTCAGCTGTGAGCATTGTACCAGTCTTTTAGCTCTCCATGTAGTAATATAATAAATTTATAAGTCATGTAAGCTTGGTCTGTAAAATCATTTTAGACTTATGTTGATCCTCTGTCTCATGCAATTTTAGCATTGTACTATACATTTTATAGTATTATATAGCTTATATAAAATATAGGCTTCATAGGAGATGCAAGTTAAAAGTGATGTGGGGATTCGTTCAGCCTTGAAATCAGCATAATTAATAGTTTTTTAAGAGTGATAGTTCTGTTGCATTAAAAATTAGAATGGCTGCATGTTTTTGAAAAGTATATGTGCATATGTTTTAATATGCTCTAAACTGATATTGAAAGTCTCTTGCTGTTACAAGGGCTGTTCATTGGGCACTGTTTTTCTGACTGCAATTTGGATGCCGAACATGGTAATTATGGTTTTGCACAAATTTTTAATTACACTTATAGCTAGTATGGATCACAGTCTTCTTGGTCATCTGAACCTGTTGGCAAAATCCAAAGGGCACAAAGATTCTTGCATCCTTAAAAATGAGCTTTCACTTGAACCTGGAACTGTCATGGTCTCCAAGTAAAGTGTCTTGGTGCTTATTTTGCACCTAAATTTGTTCATATCTTTTAACTAGGTTCCCCATTCTTAAATCTCTGTAAGGTTCTAGTCATGTTCTCCTGAAAAGCCTCATAGATACATTAAGAAGAGTACAGGGCCTACAGCAGGGATCACTCCCAAAGCCACAGACATATGGTGATGGTGGTAACCCTTTTATATTGGCCACTTTGTGTAGCTGAACTTCTCATTTTTAGGAAGCACAATGTAAAATGCATTGATACTCTCACACTTGAAAGGAATGATCAGCTGTCTTATGTTTTTATTTTCAGCTCTTCCTGTTGCTCATCAGGACTTGATTTTCTGTCAAATATAGAAAATGTAAATCAAAATATAGCATTTCATATTCTTAATTAATACCAATTTACATTCAAAGCTGTAACTGGGTGTGAAGAAAAGACACGCACACATATACCCCTCTAAGCTAGTATAAAGTAGTCACATTCGGAAGGTCATTCTGGGGTCTTCTGTCGCTACTTTCGCAAGAATTCAGAAACATGAATAAGGTAATAAAGTGAATGATTTTTGTGAACAAGCTACTTGAGGCTTAGAATGTGGAGAAATAAGGGTCTTTATATGTAGGAAGGTCTTGGGCTCGGTAATCCAAAGAATGTTTTTAACAATTACTTTGTGACTTTCTGCTGAAAGATTTAACTCTGGTTGAATATGAAACTTCATTTACTAAAATTTCAGAAAGATCTCTTGATACTAACTTGATGTTAATAAACGCAAATCAATGTTCATGTCTGTGATAATGAAGACTGAAGGGTTCTAAACTCTGCTGAGGAAAATAATTTTTCTGGCAGTATTCTCTGCAAGTGCTAGGTTAAGGCTCAGTGGCAATTAAAAAGAAGAAAAAGGAAATGAAAGCAAACAAAAATATTATGCCACTACTTAAAATCAAGATTTGTCAATTCCATTACCATGTTCAATGCATTTTTAGAGAAACTAAAATGCAACAGAGAACCAGTTTGACATTGTCTATGGCTGAATGTTTGGTGTCTTGTGAGAATTAAAATTTCAGTGAAGTGATCAGGCAGCAAAATTCAAGCTTTTGTTTTATTACACTGTGTAATGTAGTAGTGGAACCCACTGCTCTGAGACTTTTCAGGGTCATAGGGTCGAAAGGATTAGACTTATAGTTGGAATGTGATTTATTTTAACATGTTGCTTTAAATACAGTCTCCACTCAGAAATATCCTAAATTACCACCATAAGCTGTAAAATATACAGAGATATTAAGTGTCTAGTAACTTTTTATTGTTATTCACTTTACTGATTTGTATTTGATAGTAGTGTCTTGTCAGAAAGAATGAAAACAAAACTGACCTTTGTTCTGACCTAACACAGTACTTTTTCAAGAGTTCCAGTGCCTGACGCATGTTCATATATTTTTCCACTCTGCTGCTTCTGCCTCGCTACTTTCTCTCTAAGATCTGCTTCTGTCAGCATGAAGCAGTAGCTCAGTCCAGACTATTACAACTGACCTAGTGTTGTTCCTCCATGCTCTTTTGTTCCAAACAAAGTCACTTGAGGCAGGTGACATTGGAAAATAAGTAGATAAAAATGATCCTCTAGCTCATCTAGTATTTCTTACTTTAAGTCATCTTCCTTTAACAGTTTTTTTAGCTTTATTTGAAGTTTTATTGATTAGCAGTCCTTATAGTTTTTGGCTTTGAGTCAATTTAAAGAAGAAAGCACCAGTGCCTAAAACAGGACCTAGAGGGACTTTGGAGGAGTAGGATTTTTGCACTTTAGTCTTCTGAATAACTTTAAGAATCTTTTCTTTGTTGTAAAGATTATGAAACATCTCTGAGTGAGAATTTCAGAACATTCATGTTAGTTAACCATTAAGGTAGATAGCACAAATGCCTATTCTGCTTGCTTAAATTAAAAATTGGCTGCATCAACCCCTGATGCTGTTGCTTCATTCTTGAAAAAGGCCAAAACTTGTCGTCTAAGTCTCTTTTTGATATTCAAACACCAAGAGATTTGCTCCTGATTGTGCCCAATCTCACATACTCCAAACAGCATGGCTTCAGGTTTCAAGTCCAGCCAGTGCTGAGAAGCTAGGTGGAGTGTTAGCTAGGCTCCCCATTTAGATCGAGCCAATAGGGTACAATTAGTTTTCGAAACCTGAGCAACAGAATGGGGATTTTGTCAGAGTTTGGTATCTCAAAACACCAGCTCAGGAAGCAGAAAACAGCTTTAGTGGCTGTATGGCTTTGGCCCAGACAGATGAGGCTACAAAGCCATATTATCAAAGGAGAGAATAAAAACCACCTTGTAGAGCACCTTCCTGTTATTGTTAGAAAAACCACAGGGATTTGTGGGTGGGGGTTTTTGTGTTGGTTTGGGGGTTTTTTTAGTACTTCGAGGCTCTAGCTTAGGCTAGCAAGCTGAATGCTGGTTTTAGAGTCTATAATGTACTCTGATTATAGAGAAAATGACATTGTGGCAGACATTTATTTCTCTAAATAATGTCAAAAACTTGGATCTTTATGCAAACATCCAGTTACTAGTTTTTGTCTTCTGTACTTTCAAAGCAGTTTGAAAATTGTCAAAGTAATGCTTTCTGGGTCATGGGACTTCTTGTCTATTGAGTAACCAAATAGTGTCGCAAAAGCCAGTAGATGACTTTTATCTGTCCTTGGGGAAGAAGGGGCTGTGGAGGCATGATTAGCTTAACTGCTTATAAACAGCATTACTGATGCTGTGCCTGTGCAGTTCCTGTTAAACTGTTGCAGCTATGAGATGCCGGAGTAATTTTAGTCCACGTTTAGCAGGTTCCCATTATGTTCTTGGCATATTCAGGTTACTACTTTCAGCAGTGCAATAGAAGGGGCTGTAAATATAAGGAACTATGTGTAACTAAATAGGTGATGTCTGGAACAAATTGTAAACTTTTTATCTTTTGCTTCTGGGTCACTGCGTTCTCTGGGATAGCCCTTATTTAACCTGCAGAGGTGATTTATTGTAGCGTGGGAAGGTGAGCTGTGCATGCTGTTTTGTCTGTAGCCTTCTGAGGCACAAAATATTGAACCGCTTAGAAAAGCTAGATGTAAAATGTGATATTTAAAAATGGAATTTATTACCTGTTACTATGAGCATTTAGAAGTAACTAGTACAGAGAGCTCTTCACAATTGCACCATTACTCTTCTATAAAAATATTTCAAATAACACTCTTCTTATCTTAAAATAATTGGTATTGGATAGCTGATTACTTCTTTTCAGTATAGATTACAGAAGTGGGTTTAGGTGTCCTTAAAATGTTCATACTAAACAGCTTTGTTTATCTTGCAGATCTTAACAGGGTGAGTTTTTTCTGTAGCTGTTGATGGCAATATTAAAAATTACTACACTGCTCCTTCTATGAAGAAAAAGGCATTGAGTGAAGGGTTTAGCCAATTTTAACATAGATGAGCTTGTTTCTTGCGTCTATCCTGGTGTCTGTGAAAAGTATTCTAGAAGGGATAAGCTGGGAAGATTCTGTGTGCAAAACAATATTTTTTAAGTTGAATTCTAGAGGTTTGTGAAATAACATTTTGTTATTGCCAGGCTAACTCTGTCCTGCTGGACATTCAGACAGATGAGGAGTGTGCTTCTACAAGTATAATATGTAATGGATGTGACAGGTAACACAGCAAGTAAAGAGTTACAGAGATTGTGGCAGTAGAATGTGATAGAAGCGTGTGAAAAACCTAACCAACCTGGTGAGGCAATGTAGGTCACAGGGGCTTGAAGAAATTCAGTAGTTACTAATATGAGAACTTTCCTGTCTGATTAATAAGATGCTCCAGAGAATCAAATGGAACTCTGAGATTATGAGTCAATCAAAGGCAACAGCAAAAAGTCAATGTTAAGATGAGCTGATCCATGAAAATTCAGTTTTATCAATATGCAGTTAAGGAAAATTAGAAGGCATCCAAATTTAGATACTACATCAAGCTTGATGAAGGACAGCAAAAACTGTCACTTGGTTGCACGAATAAAGATGCATTATTGTAACTGTGCATGTCGTGACAGAGGACATAGACAGGTCCTGCCCAATGAAGAGATGTGGCTATGGAGGAAGGAGACCCAAAGTTAGAACCAAAGGGGATATTAAGGACTGTGTGGGTGTGCTGTGAATTTTCAAGGCACTGAATTGTATTTTTAGAGTGAATGGGATAGAACTGCTTGTACTGTGCTCTGCTTAATTGGAGAATGAGTGTCTTATATGTGAAAATTATAAACCTTGTAGTAGTACAAGTTTGTATTGATGTGCAAATGTTCAGGGAAGGGAGAGGAATTAAAGGAGGATACAGTTCTACAAAGGACCTCACCTGGGATGCCCTTTATGTGTGAATTGGATTATGTGGCAAAGAGCCATCTACCCATGAAGCCTGGAGCAATGAGGGTGCATATAAAATAAAATGACTTAGTAGCATATGGCAGTTTGGAAAGATGAGAACATGCAGTACTTGGACGTGATGGTTTTGAGTTCATGAACCTTATATCTGGAATGAGTGATTGTTGTCCTTGAAATTATGTTCTTTCAAAGAAGGTTTTTGAAAATTCAGTAGCTAGATTTATTTTCATCTGCTGCAGCACAACATTTTTAAGTGTTTTTACTGTGGGAGGCTTTCACATTAAAAGCTTAACAGAGGAAATTCAGTTAATTAGAATATGGAACACAGTTCTGCAGCAAGGGTGAATTCTCTGCAAGTTCCATGCCTGTGGCATCCCAGAGAATACAGGGCCCCAGAGCATTATTCTTGTTCATATTTAATTTAGCTGAAGCTGCTGGAGAATGTCCAGAATCCTCTCCATTTGCTGCACAATGAGTTCAGGACAAAGTAGCCCTTGCCAAACTTCTACCTTGTTTCCACTCTTCAGTTGTGCTAGAAAGACGGATTTTTGTATGAGATAGCATAAGTGTATGCCCACCAAATATTAGAAGAGCTACACTGTGTTATTATTACTCCTCCCAACTTACTGCAAAATTCTACCTTAGTGCAATCATTACTTAAACCTTTGAAATGGAAAACTGTTTGATGGGAAGGCACTGAAATCCCTTGACCTGAATGTGATAGAACTGCACACAGATTACTCTGCTCCTTTGAGGATGGGGCAATCAGTAATCATAATAAGAGCATTCTCTGGATGCAACTGCATTGCTCCTAGGGGCCCGGAGCCAAGGGAGCAGGGAGGGAGGCAGGCAGGGCAAAGAAATCAGTAGGCCAAAATCCATCCAGAATAAGTGTACATCAATTATGCTAAATGTTTTCAGTTTTCTTTCTGCAGATTCCCCTCTTAATAGTTCTTTAGATCAGAATTAATGAGGATTAAATATATGTGGCTGTCTGGAGTAAATAGGTGTAAATTATAACTGCAAAGATTTCATTTCAGTTGCATACAAGTATGATGTGAGTTATATTAGTGCAAAGGGGACTTCCTACATCTTACATCTTCAAATGAAGTATCTTCATACTCTAACTGGCTTCTCCTGGGGAACAACGACACCTGTCTGTTAGTAGAACTATTTATTGTAGATTGTTTTTTACATAGGCGTTATACTTAAATAGATTCTGACATGAGAGGCTTGAGTGCAGACAGCACAGTGGCTTTGTGTAAATTAAGATGTGTTATGTTTGAGAGGACAGGAAGGAGAGCTTCAGAAGTGAAGAAAAAAAAAAAGAAAATTGGCAGGTGAGACTGAGATTATTGGTAGAGCAGTGACCAGCATCAAGTGAGGGGCAAAAGGGAGCAAAAAAGGTCAACTAAAATTAACACACAATTGTCTGTAAGATTAATTCCCCTCTATTTAAAGAAGGCTTTGTAGGAAATGAGTCATTTTGCAAATTACAAAATTGTGAAGGTTTGTTTTTCACATTGAACTCTGAACTCATTTATCTGATTTTCTCACGTGCTAAACTTCACAGCAATATGGCAAAGGTGGATGTGGCTCAGCTGGTTTGTTTTTTAAAATAAAACCACAAATGACTTCCCAATCTATCCTTTGTGTCACTGGTTATTGTTCAAGAGCTAATAAACAACTTATACAACCTAATGATACTTCTGAAAACCAGTGTCTCTTAAATTCACTTCCTTGCTCTCCTGCCCCTTCTTCTCCCATGAGATTGTTATTGTTCAGAGCTTTCTTCAGTTTTTCCAACTGTCTGGATGACAAAGTCCTCCTGTCTCTCTTCACTTCACCGTTGAATATGATTTATGCTGAGGGGTTTTCCCTCATTCATAACTTGCTGTTTGTTTTCTGCCTGTGTTGAAGGTTTCCTCCCTAGAATTTGACTCTTTTGTAGAGGTTTTTGTTCAATTTTTTTTATATGTTGATATCCAGTTTGCAGACCACCTTCAGGGTGTCTCATTGTAACTATACTTTACCTGCACAATGTTTTTTAAAAAAAAAAAAGATTGCTTTCCCACCATGCCATTCATTTAGTTATTCTGTTCAATTGATTTCCCATTTTTATTTTCATTGACTAAATTAATATCTAAATAAAGGCCTAGGTTTACAACCAAAAGAGACTTTACTCATTCAGGTTCTTTTTCCTTCAGTAAACTGCTAATAATATGAGAGATTCAATTATCTTCTGTCACATTTAGCCCATCTATTTTTTAATTTTTAATTAACTAGAAAAATATAAAATGTTTAAAAATGGACACAACCCTAGCAAACTGAAGTGAACTGATGATAAAAGTTCATCCTATGTTTTGTTCTAAAATTACTTGTATTAATAATGAATAAGGAACATGAAGTTAATTCTAAAATTTGCTGCCTGGAAACTCCTTTGCCACCTCTGTTTTCCTCCCTTCTTACAGTGTAATTTTTGCCATTCCTTGACATAATATGACTGAGTAAAATTGAATTCACTCAGACGGTTAAAATATATATGGTCATCATTAACTGCATTATAGCAAAACCAGCAGTGAATCACACAGGCTAATGTGTGCTGCCATGTTTGATGACAGATGTATCATACTTAGGCTTCAGCTAATGAGAGGCCAACAAACTATATTTCAAGTGTCTAGACATATTCCTTTGGAGAATACTCAAGTATGAGTTTCATAGATGCCTCCAGTCTGAGTGATAAGTGCATTATTCACTGATAACTGGTTTTAAAAGATGTATTTTGTGCCACAGTATTATGATAGGCAGTATATTTTTGCTGTTGCTATCTTAAAAGATTTATTAGCTGTTCCATTTTTTTTTCTTTCTTCTTCTCCCTCTCCTTTTCAAGGGTTTAAGAGTTCACTGTGGAAATCTGCTGATGATTGCAGAAAATACTCACTTCAGAATCATATCTTTATTTCTATAATAGAAAACAGTGTGGTGGGGAATCTGTAATATTTTTACATGATTTCAAAGGTACTGTCTTAAGCTTTTTCAGTTAATTTATTATACGTTACTTCATTTAGAAATACAAATTAGCTGATTGTCCCTTTTAATAAGAATAAGCCACCCAGCAGATCATTGTTCTATATTTTGATTCATATTTCTGTAGTTACATACTCAGGTTCCCAAATGTTCATATTTCTTACTAGTACCACTATATCTGCATACTGCTTGAGGGAGACTGCATTTCAACTCGAATCACAGGAGGGAACTGAGAGACTCAGAGGAGCCTTAGTAGGCTGCTATCATTTACATGGCATGAATTGTTTGTTAAGAAACAGGAAAGTCATGTGAAGTAAACCAGCCACCTTGCTAAGGTGAAATCCTGCACAAATCATTCAGCCTGACTGCTTTCCCAACCTATTTTTCTCATCCAGAGGCAGTGGGTCAAGTTTCACTTAGTAAAAGTACTATTGATTCTATTAAGTTTCAAATAGTGTCACAACAAAACCAAAGCAGTAAAAGATGAGAACTCGAAGCTGATGGGAAGCAAAAAAAAACCCCACTTCCTCTAAACATCTGTGATGAAAGCGTTATTGAGAGCTACCCCAAAGTGGAAAAGAATCAGTGAACTAAGAGCCCAACAACTAAACTATGAACTCTTCAGCAGTGTTAAAACAGAAGAAGAAAAAGGGAGCCTAAGTCAGTTGGCTTAGTGCAATTAGCACAAGGATGCAGAGGCAAAATCAGAAGATCAGCCAAATCAAATGAGAAACAGTAATGAGTGTTCTATGAATAACAAGAAAAGAGGAGTGTGTTCATTGGACGGCTAAAACCAGGAAGCAAGGTGATCCACCCTGCCACAGGGAGGAGTCCTCAATGGAGCAGCTGAAAAGGCAGAGGTGTTTCATCGCTGGTAGAATCAGCCTTCACTAATGAAATCAGCTCTAAAGCAAGCAACCATCTATCAGAGCACAGGGTGCATACAGGGAAAGAGAAGGGTAGGGGATGCTTAGGTTAGTTAGATGCTTATAAAATGGCTACACCTCTCAGAGTGTCTAGAGACCCTATGCAATTTTAGGAGATGTCTTTGAGATTTTGCATTTACCAGAATGCACTCATATTCTGGTTTTAAAAAATGGGAGCTGAAGTATTTTAGACTCGTGGTTAAAAAAAATCTGTAACAAAATTATTGGGTGTAAAGTAAAAAACAATATGGACTGTAATCAATGTGATGTTTTTCTTTACAAGAGTATAGATTTTACATGTGGAAGAGAGGTGGTAGGTATCATTTATCTTGACTTCATTAAGATCTGTGATATTGTGACATAGTAACAACATGGTCTAAATGCTATTACTATAACCTGAGTGAAAACTTTTTGGGAAAACCAACAATCTGATAAGATGTACTGAGCAGGGTTCTGCAGGGATCTGTCACCAATGTGATACTGTTCAGTACTCTCTTTTAAACTTTGGATGGTGGAATGGAAAATATGCTTGTAAAACTTGTGAATAACAAGCATCATGTAGGACACCAGCTGTCTTGGCTTTTCATCTGATACTGAATACTGAATGGGCGCAAGAATAGCTTTTCCTTTCCTGGCTGTTCCTGAGCTAATCAGTTACCTCCGATGACCTCGGCAAATACCTTCTGCTCAGCCTTTCCTTCTCCCCATGGTTCTACCTCGCTGGCTGCTTTCCTCTGCTCATCACTGCAGTTTTACCAGTTGAGCTGACCTGTGCTCAAGGCTTATGTGTTTTTGTCCTTTGGGAACAACGGCAAGATGATCAGTAACTAATCCCATCTCCAAGGTAGAATATTTTAATAAAAACTTGCTGGATAAAAAAAATGGGACTGAAACTCTTGAATCTAGTTTCACACCCCTGACCATTTCCTCCTGGCTGATTTAAGTTTGCAGTAGATTCTTTGTATCTCTTTCCAATAGAATGGCAGGTCTGGTGATGTTTGGTCCACAGGCACATTAGTATTCCAGGAAGAGATCCTTTAAAGCTGGGTGGGGTGGGTTGTTTTGTTCTGGGGAGGTGGGCTGTTTGTTTTGGGTTTTGCATTTTGGTTTGGCTTTTTTTATCTTCAAAGTCCCTCTCTGGCAAAACAAGACTCTTTTCCTTGGAGGCAATTTATAAGATCTTCAAAGCTAATAACTGTCCTCTGTCTTTCAAGGCAATGTTGAAGCCTGGGGCCATAGACTGTATTTCCCACAGCCCCCAACAACATTGTGCCTCTAGCTGTGATGCTCCTCTAAGTATCAATAACCTCCCATCACTAACAACAACAAATGCCACATTTATAAAGTACTTCAGTGTTCTTAGATGGAGGGCAATCCTATCTTTGCCTGGGTTTATACTCCTTTACAGCAGGAGGCTGGTGCTTTGGTGAAGTTGTATGGAGACACCCATTGCCACTGTAGTAAATGCTCAAGCTGAAATACAAATTTTCAGGGCTCATTTGAGTTCAATCCCTTCAGTCTGTCAGCATGGAGTTTATCAGCGTGTCGGGAAAAGAATGAGAAACAGACTCTTGAGAAAAAAAAAGAAAAAAGAGGGGCTCTTTAAATGTGTTCTTATGCTTCAAGACTTTTTGTTAATTGGAAAGAGAGCTCTGTGGGGAGATCATCATTTAAAGAGGAGGCAACTGCAAGCAATTTCCATCAGACACCGAGAGACAGTAAACCTGGGTGAGGTGTTCGTCATGTTCATTACATTTCTTATCTAATTGTGTGATACTATCAAGCCCTACTGACTGGAAACCAAGCCACTGTCATTATGTATAGAATCATCGTGTTAAATAACAACATGGTTAGATCAGAAGAGTCAACACTAACGATTTTGCAGCCTTCCCTGTATGTTTGCAGGGCAATAAGATGAAAATTTCCAGGTCTTGCTTTGATAGATCACAGTTTATAATTATAGTCACGTTGCATGGGAACGGGCATGCTGCTGGCTAGATTAGAGAAAGAGACAGACAAGATCGAAGCCTCCTTTTTTTTTCCTCTCCAAATATACTAACATGTGCCTGGTTTAGGAATTTTGATGAGAATGTTTTCATACTTTTTCTCCTTTCTTCATTTTTATAGCTCTGAAGGTTGCGAAGGTTCTGCTTTTTTTTCACTTATAATGAATTCTTCTTTTGGTTGACCTTTACCTTTCTTCCCTGTATTCATCTGACTGCACTGTATTCCTTTTCTCCCTTCACCATAATATATCTGAGCTCTCCACCCCCTCCAATGCTGTCTCCACCTCCCTCCCTGGAGGCAGCCCCTGTCATTATCACCTCTCCTTCACTCCTCTCTTCCCCGACATAAGTGAGAAGCTCGATGACACACAGTTTCCTGCTTAAGAGGAGGCTGTTCATCGCCAGCTTTTATTTATTTAATAACCCCCTTTCACAACGGTGCTTTAGGTTTATTGTAGAAGATACAGGAAAGAAAACCAAATGGTTTACAAAGTGGCAAGGTAGAGCTGTGGGTCCACCTGCTCTCCCTGTCTTTCTCTGTACCAGCAGATGTGATAGTGCCCTAGGCTGAAGGGCTGTGAGTCATAGCCTGGCAAAGAGCTAAGCCTGACTTTTGAACACCTTGCTCCTACTCAAATTATTGCAGCCACATAATACAAAATGTTGATTAATGATGTGATTGAGAGCAGCCCTGCAGAGAAGGACTTGGGGGTACTGGTGGATGAAAAGCTGGACATGAGCTGACAACACGTACTTGCAGCCCAGGAGGCCAACCATGTCCTTGGTGCATCAAAACAAGCATTGCCAGCAGGTCGAACAAAGTGATTCTCCCCCTCTGCTCTGCTCTCATGAAACCCTATCTGGACTATTGTGTCCAATTCTGGAATCCCCAACATAACAAGGGTATGGATCAGGTCCAGAGGAGGGCCATGAAAGTGATCAGAGGGCTGGAGCACCTGTGCTCTGAGAGTGTTGGGCTTGCTCAGCCTGGAGAAGAGATGACTCTGGGGAGACCCCACAGTCGCCTTCCAGTACCTGAAGGGGCTACAGGAAAGCTGGGGAGGGACTTTTTACAAGGGCAAGTAGTGATACGAGGGGGGATGACTTTAAACTGGAAGGGGGAAGACTTAGATTAGACATTAGGAAGAAATTCTTCATGCTGAGGGTGGTGAGACACTGGCACAGGGTGCCCAGGGAAGCTGTGCGTGTCCCCTCCCAGGAAGTGTTCAAGGCCAGGCTGGATTGGGTCCAACACAAACCATTCTATGATTCTATGATTGGGTAAAAAGTCACTCTAAAAAAGTGAAATGTTCTAAAAAGGGGTCAAGTGTTTGCTGACGGATCACTTTACGACAGATCCTGTGTTATCTTTTCTCACCAGCATTTTACTGGACCTCTCAAATCTATTCCAAAGTCTTTTCTTGGTTGATTCTTACCCCCCCCCCATAACTACTTTGCCCAAATGCAGAGGCAATTCCTCAAAGCACCTACTCTCAAACCTGTCCAACCTCTTCCTTCAGGTACTGCAGCTGGGTCTCTACAGCCTTTACCTTGGACCTGACCTTACAGCAGAGGTCATCTCCACTGCCATAGTAGCCAGCAGTGGCACTGTCACCCATCAAAACCCACAGAAATGTAATTTGCTTTCAGTCTTATTGTCTGTGACACTATGTGGATCTGGGAAGAGGCTTGCTGAGGCTCTGGAAAGGACCTGCTGGGCAGCAGCCCCTCACTAGCAAAATGGCCAGGAGAAAGGAATAGAGTGTCATTGCCTCATGTGTGCTTAAGGAGAGGCATCACAAGGGCTTAGACCAGTGGAGCAAGTAATCAAGGCTCTGAAGAGGGCCTATAGAAAGTCTAAAAATACCGATATATGGTCCAGTGCTGGGTATTGTCTTGTTTGTAGCAGAATGAATTTGGCTGCAGTTGGTGTGGAAGTAGGGATGCTGTTCCCAAATACAACATGAGTTTGGTGGCACAGCCCCAATCCTCCATTCTGTAGGAGCCACCTCCCCTCCTCTGAAGAAGGGCATCCATCTACACCAATTGGAGTACTGTGAGAGCAGTGACGGAAGGGACACTGGATAAATAAGACTCCCTCTGTTCCCACATACCCTTGAAAGGGTACCAGGCTAACATGGGGACAAAGTGAGGGACATCCTCTGTGGGTGCTTTGCTGCCTTTTCATGGCAAGTCTTATTTTCTGGGTTCACTGCCAAGCACCAGAGTTTTTCAGCAGGGCTGTAGCTATCCAAAACACTGACCTTTCTGCAGCAGAGATATTTACTTCTCTGGCCCATCCCAACTCAGAAGCTTTGATTGAAACTGTGTCACATCCCCATCCCTCAGTGGCTGGGCAACTACTTCTAAGCTGTCTCTCCCAAAAGCTTTCCTACTGAACAGGCATAAACACAGTTTTTAAAATGACGGCAGACACATTTGCACATCTCAGACAAACCCAAAGATGTTTACTACCATTAGAAAGTGCTTTGGCAATGGATGGACACAGAATCAGCCTAGCTGTCCATCCTTTGCCAGCTTTCAGTGATTGACTTAAGTGATACTGGAAATTAGTTTACTGTTTTTTTGGTGAAAACTAAGCATACTGGGGCACTTTTGTGACCAAGATGTTTTCTTGTGAATTGCTTCGTTATCTCTTTAGTTCTATCCAGGATATATTTTAGTTACCTAATAGGTTTGATTATTTAGGTCCGATTACTAACTGAAAAATAAGTACTGCACAGTTTACTTCTTACAGAGCTACTGAGCTCCTTGCAGAGCTACCAGTTCCTTTTAATTTCATAGTAGAAAACATTTTCTTTTCCAAATATTGACCTCAGTTTTGTATCAGCCAGGTCTTTTCAAGATGCTAAGCAAATGCACCGAGACAATGCAGACAAAATAATTGCCCACAGGAATTTGGCAACTGAAGTGCTGCCTCCCAAGTCATGTTGCTCTCATCCCTAACCTCCTAGCAGAGAGAGAGAGATGAAGATATACTGCAATTTCACCCACTTACCCTGCTCCATACCTGATATTACCCATGACAACAAAAAGCACAAGAGGGAAAGCGTTGAATATGCACTTTTAAGAGATGGATGCCCTGGAGCAACAGAAACACAAAGCAGCTCCCACAGGAGAAGAATAGGATTAACGATCTTGATTGTTTTATAATCACCTCTGGTATGTTTTTCCTGTTACAAGGGAAAAAAAGGTATTTGCTACACATGAAAAATATGTAGAGCCTACCTGATGCTAAAAGGCAAATGTGTGAAGCATAAATAACTTAGAAAGTGGGAGAATGAGTACAGAAAGAGTCCTGCATGGATTTATCCAGGAATGTGTTAGTGGTAGTTTAAGGGAAAAAAGGCTTAGATTGAAGGAATTTTTACATGTATCTCATTTATGAAGAGCATAAACTGTGCCATCAGCTTTTGCGAGGGGCAAGCCAATGAAAGCTAATCTAAAAAAGCCAAAAGATGTGGGAAGTAGTTTATGTTACTTTATAATACTGTGTTTTCCCCAATACAGAGATTGTGGTCAACACATCCTTCTCCTAGAGTGGTTCATGCTGCACTTAATCTGGTACAACTGTGGGCTGCCACCAACGATGCCAGTCTTTCTGTCTTCATGTCCCCACTCCCACGTGTGTCCCTGTTCTCTTCCTTGCATCACATCGAGCGATTATGCAACTTTGGGGTGAATCAGCTCCCCTCATCCAACAGAAAATGAACAGGGTTTTGGTGGGATAGTTTGCTTTGGGCTGACCCAAGTGAACAGAGCTGGAGATGGATGAGCAGGATGGGGAAGAAACTAGTGAGTGCATAAGGCAGTGACCTCTTTACCCTCCATCAGTTTTAGCCAGAACAACCTTTCCTACTGCAGTCTTAGACAGCTTCAAAACTGGAAAAAAACACAGGCAGAGCTGTTCTCTATCAATATGCTATTGGACCAATAGCAAATATTGAATGGGGAGGAGGAGGAGGTGACAGTAAATGTGATGGAAGAGGCAGAATTCTGAGGAGTCTGAATGCTAAAGCATATGGAATATTTGGAGAATGGGAAACCACCATCTCAGCTCTTTCTGGAGAATAGAAGGAGCCAGACTCATGCATCTTCCATAACCTAGTGACTGAGGAGAGTTTTTAGGAAGGAAATTAAAATTTCACTTATCTTCAACCAAGAAATATTAATTGTTTTTTCATTTGCTGTTGTTCAGCTATTTGCTGCTGATCACAATCTAGCAGATGATGGGCTGTGAAAGGTGGAGGCAGCATAAAATGCGTTGCTGAATAATTGATCGCTACCCCTTCAGGCTACATCCATGGATGAATGCCTGTGCCAGTTAGGATGACTCTGTCCCCAGTTAATGCTCTTAATTGACAAACCCTTGATCTGAATTAAAATATTGTCTTTACAGACATCTTATTTATGTCAGAAGGGTTTTCATATTTTCAGTTATTCTTTTGTGTGTGTTTTTTCTGATTAAATGCAGGTACCTTTTGACCCTTTTATTGTATGGACATTTAGAAATGGATCTATTTTTAAAAAAGAGTAATTCTTGATTACACCAAATCAATGGGAAACATCCTCCTGTACTTTTCATCCAATGTGTGTTGTTACCATCATGTTATAATTCCCCCATTTTCTTAATAGAAATTAAAGAACCAAATAGAAGCCAATATATCAGGTCCCTGTATCTCATCCACAAAGGCAATATGCAGCAGTAAAAGGCCAGAGAGCCAGACATCAGGGTTGCTGAATTCAGTAAATGGCAGAGATTTCCCACCTTTAAGGCGTACAGATGTCTTGGCTGTTTACAAGAATCACAGGAGGATAAGAAATTCTACCTGAAAATAGCTCTGATCTAAAATGTTTAATGTTGCTGATGTTATGCACATATTCTCTTCTGTGATTTACTTCAGATTCTGAGGGGAAATAAAGGAAAATAGAAAAAAAAGAAAAGCTGAAGGAATTAAGGGAGATGGGGAAAAGGCAGCATTAGTACCAATGGTGCCACTGTATGTGAACTCTCCTCTCAGCTTTCTGCTTCATCCCAGCTTCCTCAGTCTTGCTTCTCCTGAAATGCATGGGGTCTGGCTCTGAGAGGCCCTAAGCTATTCTCTTGTCTGTTTGCCTTTGGAAGGATTAATGGTTATTTGGAGGCAGCTGCCTGGATTTTCTCCCCATGTGACTGTTCACATGGTCACATCCAAACACAGTCAGATTTGGTTTACATTCGCTATGATAAGCTGATTTACAATTTCCTATATAAATTTTTTAACATGACCTTGTAAGTCCGAAGCTATTAATAACATGAATTGTAAAAGGAGATAAAATCAAATATCATAATTAATAATGTTATGTTTCAGTCATTTTCAAGGTACTTTTACATTTCTTTCAGGTGAGAACCTGGTCCAAACGCACGTGTGTCTACACACATTATGCATAATGCAAGTAGCCCTCTACATTAGAGGCATATTAATTGGGATATAAGGTCCAAAGTGAGGCTTTTGAATGTTAGAAAGTCCCCTTATTACTCCTTTTTCATCTGTATTCTGCACTGAATCAGACAGAGGGATGCTATGTGGCTGATACTGCATAATACACTTAGCTCAGGGGACCAAGTCAAGGTCATGTAGTCAGCTGGCATCTTCTAAATTTTGGGTAGCTGACTTTGCTACTCACAGAACTTTCTTCTTGAGTAGTGTCCTTGCTTCTTTTTGACAAAACCCCTCAAGTTTATTTCAGAGAAGACAATACAGTCATATCATGTGTGTCCCAGACTATGGACAGATGCCCTTTTTCAGATTCAGCTGTGCTAGGGTGAAGCATTCCCTGCAGGTCACAGTCACCCACCCTTTCCCCAGGAAAAATTCCTGCACCTTGTTACCTGCCAGCTAACTGTGCCATCCACCTTTGAGGCTGGAATGGAATCATTCCAGGTTAAACAGGGTGAGTAGGAGGCTTCACTCAAGTGCCTCATTTGGACTGAAATGGTTAGGGGAAAGTCAAAGGTTCTTTGGTGGGAGTTTGTAAGTCTCTCAGTGGAGCCTAAGGAACGGTATCTAAGACCTGGTGCTCCTGACAGACAAGGCTGTAAGTGTGCCAGTGTACAGTTTGCATGGAGACATTTGCAGAATGCTTTTCTGCCTACACCTGAGCAGCCCAAACAGGAGAAGGATGTCGGTCATTTTCTTGTAGTTCTGTTCTCTGCTAATGCTATGTAGGTGTTTTTGTGACAGAGGAAAGTCATATCCCCTGGAAAAATATCACAAGTTTTATATAAACTCTGCAGCTTCTCAAATAAAGAGACTGATTTTTCAAGGCAAAAAAGGACAAAGCCCTGAGCAACCCAGTTTGACTTCAAAGCAAACCCTGCTTTGAGTAGGAGATTGGACTAGAGATCTCCTGAGATCCCTTCTAACCTGAATCATCCTGTGATCCTGTGACTTCTTAAAGAGAAGAATGACTTGCTATACGTTTGCTGTCACTAGTGCTAGAAACTGAATGCAAATAATTGGCATTTTGGAGCACTGTTGGGATGGTTCCCACTACAGCTCAGACAATGGGGTGCCTGGCTACCCCCAGAAGGATGGTTTCTGCTCTGCCAATCTTTCTGCTTTCTTGTTACTGCTCACATGGCCCCACAGTTTGTTGGATTCACTGGCTAAGTTGGCAGAAAGCTAGTATACTGAGCTGACCTGGCTCACCCATGGGTCAGACAGTGCCAGAGGGAAGAAAATGGGAAAAGGTGGGGTCACATGGCCAGGATTAACCCTGGGAAAGCAGAGCTTTAGCTGCTCATGTCAGCAAGCTGTGAGATAGTAGTTTTATTCTTGTAAATTAATGTAGATATGTTTAGTCACTGTCTGGGTCCGTTCTCCCACTGTCATATTTAATTATTTAATACAGGACCTGATCCTTCAGGACTGCATTCCCATGATGTAGGCTGCTCTCTGTGCCTCCATCCTGTAATGCATGTTTAGATTGTGACTGCCAGGAATCACATCCTATATCTGCGAAATACCACTTATATGTCTGCTCTTAAATAAGTGATGTTCTACAAAGAGCTTTTTGCTTCCCAGTAAGTTGCCTGTTTGGAGGCTTTTCTCTCTCTTGATCATAGGTCAGATTCATGTCCTTTTTGATGTTAGGACAATTTCTTTTTTAAGTGATTTTCAGTGCAACCTTATTGCTCGGGTTACCTATTTTTATATGGTGATGGGTGCAATGAAGCCTGACTCGCTGCAGCCTAGAAAGAATGGTCCAGCTCTCTCCTCCTTGCCTCTGGTTACAAGCTCCCGCTGCTTCCAATCAAACAGCTGTGAGCTGAGCTGGACTAGCTCACAGATCAGAGCAGAGAAAATGAGCTCTGCAGAAAACCCAGCAGAGCGGTTACAGTGAGCCTGGCAAGCTGATCCAGCTCACCATGCCCTGCTCTGTCTGTATGGCAGCCAAGGCAGGGCGGAAGCAGGGATGGACCCCTGGGCAGAGAAGGGGAGTTCTCCCTGGGGGTGCAGCCTACAATTAGCTTGCATAAAATGATTGTGAAACAGCAAGATCAGCCATCTTTTGCTCTTCAGAAGTACTTACATTGAATTTTTTCTTTAGGTGATTTTACACAAAAAAATTCCAGGAGAAATTCCCCACGAAGCTGTAGAATCAGTAAAAGACACCCCACCCCACCACATTTTTTTCATCAAAGAAATGTAGCAGAAAAGCATGATTATTTAAAAATTATTATTTCTTCTGGCATAGAAGAAGAGCAAGATGAAGAATATTTTATACTTCTTCAGTTAAATATTTACAATAGTAAAGTGAAGTGGTGGTTTTCTTTTTAGCTTTTGGCAACAAATGCAAAACCATGCAATGATTAGCTTTACATGAAGTCAGTGCGAGAGAACAACAGTATTTTTAAGAAGCTGTCAGTGGCTTATCTCACAGCTGGCTCCTGTTAATACAGTGAGTAATTTCTGCAAACCCAGATAGGCTCCAAAATTAACACTATCCATTAACGAAGACCACGGAGTGCTATAATTATGTCAGAATGCTTTGTCTGGCAGTAAACAAATCATTCTTAATGTTGTATTCACATCCGTTAACACAGGTTTCTAACCAGAAAAGCTGTAAATTTATTTATTTTTAATACATCTTAATCTATACATAGTTTAACATCATCCAGAAAAATAACAATTTTTCTGTTATTTCCACATCAGCGATTTCTGTGAGAACTAGCCAGTTTGACATCACACTTTTTTCTAGCAACATTCCCATCTTACAGTGTGCTTTCACCCAGCCTCCTCAGACTGCTCAGAAGTAGCACAATTACTTCAGACTCAGCAGTGCAGCAATAAATTACAAATTGTCCTCTAGCTTGTTTTTGCACACCCACAGAAAATTTGCCTGTGGTTGTTCTCAAAAGACTTGAGATTCCATCTGCTTATTTTTTTTCCCAGGTGGAAAAGAAAGGGAAAAAACCCAAACAAGATAAAACTGAAAAGTCTGCATCCATGTAAACCTCTTCAAAATCCAGAGTGAATGCTTGGATTTAAGCAGAGTCACTGAAGATTTATAGTGACAGACAACAATCTTAGTCCAAGGCTGAGTTAGAAGCACATGTAAACAACCTGGAAGCCAGTTTAAATAAGAAGGAACTTGGATCCACTGTTTATTTCAGTGCAGACATATAATGCTATCTTGAAATAAAATCAGTGAATCAATTCAGGCAGCAGATTTGACCCTATTAACTACCAAGAAAAGGTTCCTTAGTTCCTCAGCTGGAAAAGTGGAGGAGTATAGAATATTAAGCTCCAGTGCTCAGCAGCTAGTTAAGCAGGAAGCCAAGCTGGAATAAGGGAGAATATTGCCATGATTCTGGAGATTGAGGTGTTGCAAAGGCAGCCTGAAAAAAAAAAGCCAAACCCAAACCCAAACCCAAACCCAAACCAAAACCAAAAAAACCCCAAACAACAACAAAAAACAACCTCTAAGAATTTACCTAACAGGTCATTTGCTGAGAACACCAAGAGGCTACAACAAGAAGCTACAACACCAGCAAGTTACTGGACTCATAAAAGCTACTCGCAATAACTTTTTCAAAAATGTAATTTAAAGTTTCTATGGGGACCTCAATGCAAACATTTGCAGAGGTTACTGGTACTCCGAAGTAATGTATCTGCTTTCCAGATGAAAAACGTGGGGTTTCCCCAATACAGCAAATATTAGCAGTTCCTCTAATACAGCTGAAAAACATGGTGTATCACTAATTTTGACAAATGCTCTGACTTTTCCCATCTTTATTTGATTTCAAGCACAAAGAAAGTGAATGTGCAGTCACAGTTACCTTTGCAAAATCTTTCATGTGCAACAGAAAAACATCCCAACCCAACTATTACATAGTCTGTTACCCTCTGTTCAGTTGGTTCTTATAATGAATGTCTATTTAAAAAAGCAATGTAGTAGCTACTAGTTTTTCCAAGAAAGTGGAAAAAACTACACTGACTTACTTTGTATATGACATTTCCTGACTTTTGGAAGGCACCTGGTATCAGAATATGACCCCTCTTCCTCGCCAATTAAAAATGAAATAAACCAGCAGACAATAAAAGAAAAATTTCACCCAGACCATCTTCTGGAACTGACTGTCTCTTTTTTTTTAACTCCCTGGCTTTCCTACTGTCCAGGTACAGCTACAGCACACATATTATCACTGACGCTCCTGCTGTTCATCTTTATATAGGTAACATCAGCTTTACAATTCTTCTCATCTTTGATAGCACTGGAAACAGACATTTCAAGGTTGCTTCTGAACTTGGAGGTTTTGTATAGCAACACCATTCATCAGCACATCTAAGAGACTAGGATTGGACTGGCCAGAAATAATTCTTCCAAGCTCTTTACTGAGGACTTCAAACTGAAGTAGCAGCATGCTGCGAGAGATCATCCTGACTGTCTACTACACCAACCCTATCTACACCTTCTGAACATCAGAGAAAGCTTATATAATCTTTAATATCATCAACATAGGTGATTTTTTTTGTTGTTGTTGCCATTTCTAGACCTGTAGGGAACATGGAGTACTGGAGTGTTTGTGGTATGTGTCTTCTTAGATATAAGTGAATGATTCAATACTCAAAACTTCTTTGCTTTGTACGCATCAAAGGTTCAAGGTCCTTTCAAATGGATCGTAGGATGCATCACCTAGGATAAGGATTTCATGGGATGCATCACCAATGCTTTGGGTACAGCACTTTCTGTGACAATTTACAGATAAAATGTTCCAATTAATTTTTAACTTAAAAATTAAAAACCTCCCAGTCACTTCAGAAATTTGACATTTGACAATCTTTTATCCCACATCTCTATGCAGTAATGCAAAAACACATAAGCACTGAATCTTTCTGAAGAGTTAAGTTTTCAAAAACTCACATGTAGGCTTCAACTGTACATTGACAGTACGTTATTAACAACCAGCATAGAGACTGCTGTAAGTGACAAGCAGGTGCAGATCTATACCTTGATGTATAACACTGCAGATAACAAAGCCAAGCGCCATCCTTCCTCACTCACTGATTTGCATGATTCGGTTTAATTGGGCAAAATCAGCCAGGGACACTGGTCTCATCTGTTAATAGCTCTCCCTGACAGCACACACAATTACCACCCGGTCCCCAATGTCAATTTTCTAATGGAGCCGTGTGCCTGACTGCTGGTCAATTAATGATCAGGCTTATAAGGTTTCTTTGTCTGGTGTTAGTTCCTCCAGTAATGCAAAGCAGCTTTTGACCTGGCCTGGCTTATGACTGTATTTTGTTTGCTTTGCATTGCCACATAGCAGCACAAAGCAACTAGTGCCGACTGATGAATCCATCTCAAAACTTCAGATGTTTTCAGCTGAGCCAAGATTCTTCACATATATCAAAGAATCATAGAATAGTTTGGGTTGGAAGGGAGCTTAAAGATCACCCAGTTCCAACCCCCCTGCCATGGGCAGGGACACCTCCCACCAGCCCAGGCTGCTCAAGACCCCATCCAACCTGGCCTTGAACACTGCCAGGGAGGGGGCATCCACAGCTTCCCTGGACACCCTGTGCCAGTGTCTCACCACCCTTAACGTGAAGAATTTCTTCCTAATGTCTAATCTAAATCTTCTGTCTTCCAGTTTAAAGCTGTTCCCCGTAGTCTTGTCACTACAAGCCCTTGTCTCTCACCATTTTTCCTGTAGCCCCTTCAGGTACTGAGAGGCTGCTGTCTGGTCTCCCTGGAGCCTTCTCTTCTCCAGGCTGAACAAGCCCAGCTCTCTCAGCCTGTCCTCATGGCAGAGGTGCACCAGACTTCTGATCATCTTCACAGCCCTCCTCTGGACCCACTAGAACAGTTCCATATCCTTCTTCTGTTGGGGATTCCAGAACTACACACAATAGTCCAGATAAGGTCTCACAAAAGCAGAGTAGAGCGGGAGAATCACTTCCCTCAAACTCCTGGCAAAGCTTCTTTTGATGTAGCCCAGGAAACAGTTAACCTTCTGGGCTGTGAGTGCACATGTCAAGCTTCTCATCAGCCAGCATCTCCAAGCCCTTCTCTACAGGGCTGCTCTCACATTGTCCCCCATCCTGTATTGATACTGGGGGTTGCCCCAACCCAGGTGTAAGACCTTGCACTTCACCTTGTTGAACCTCAAAAGGTTCACATAGGCCCACTTCTCCAGCTTGTCCGGGTCCCTATGGATGACATCCTGCCCTTGTGGTGTGACAACTGCCCCACCCAACTTAGTGTAATCCAAAAACTTGCTGAGGGTGCACTCGATCCCTTTATTTTATGGCAAAAGTTATACTACTGCTCTTGTGTCTTCTTATTGGGTTTCATCCTGGGTTTTCTTGTTAAATGTTCATACCTAAAAACCTTTCAAAGAAATTTTCAGCCAAGGTTCAATGTTAAATTGGAGTCAATATTGAGAGTATATGTCACTAATTTAACTGAAAGTACTCCCAGAAAAGATATGAACTGCATCTAATGATGGCTACTCACATCACTTCTTCAGAGATTTGGTCATATCTGTAATTGATGAACTCAATGGTGGACACTACCAAAGAGACTAAAAGTAAATATATATTCTTGCACAGATGTCTCCCAGCTATTTTACAATTGAAAGCTGATATCTGAAATGTAAGAATGTTTTCAGTTATAAATTGAATAGTCTGGTTTATTTTGATATTTTTTTATCCTTTGATCTATGGATTACAATGCTGCTTAATAGATACAAATCTTAAGCATATCTAGGCACAGACAGAAAAACTCTTAGATTGCATTAGTCTTTTTTTATCAGCGTTGACAAAGCAGTTTGCTGTCCATTATAAAATGTTTAGTTTACCTCATTCTATATTCATACTACCAATTACCATATCAAGGTAATCTGATGTTTAAAAACTTCTGTATGTCTATTCCTTGTTCTAGTCAAGACAGTTAAAAAATCCCAGTGGCTGGTCCATTACCAGCACGATAAACTGAAATTCAAGCTATGTCATGTTAATCTTTGAAGCAATATCATCCTTTGATTGCCACATTGTCCAAAATGAAAATTGGAAGGATGACACTTACTGTGGTAGCCATCCAATTCTAAGCTTCAAAGATTATAATAGACTAAGTAGAATCATAGAATGGTTTGGGTTGGAAGGGACTTTAAAGTTCATCTAATTCCAATCCCTGTCCATGGGCAAGGACACCTCCCACTAGATCAGGTGCTCAAAGCCTCATCCAACCTGGCTTTGAAGACCTCCAGGGATGGGACACCTACGACTTCTCTGGACAGCCTGTTCCAGTGCCTCGCCACCTTTGGGGTAAAAAAATTCTTCCTAGTATCTAACCTAAATATATTCTCTTTCATCTTAAAACCATTATCCCTTATCCTCTCCCTACACTCCCTCATAAATAGCCCCTCCCCAGCTTTCCTGTAGGTTCCCTTTAAGTACTGGAAGGCTGCTATAAGGTCTCCTTGGAGACTTCTCTATTTGCCTTGGAAGACTATCCTATCAATAATGCTAGCATTAATGAAAATAATATCCTTCTACCCTATAATGGGCTTTCTTGCAGGTCTAGTCTGCCTGCCTTCTTCCTTATAGCTAAGAAAAAGGTTTCAAACATCAAGAATGCCACATTCCAAATTCCATTTAAATCATTGATTATCTATGCTATTTTGAATGCTTGTTTTTGAATCATTCCACATTTTCCCTGCCTTGTCAGTGTTACGATGTCCTTCATTCTTTTAGACTAATCAAAAGAGCTCGCTCAATATACTTGAGTGTTCTGCTCTGTCAGGATGATATCTTACCCTGGCAAATGTCCAGCTGGTATTTCATTTAAATTTAAACAATAGAAACCACCGTGATTTTAAACTCTCTTCACTCAGTTCTCATAACACAACCCCACATTTGTATCCCAGTGCAAATACACAACACTCCCACAACACTGTTTGAAATTAAGGGATAGTTAGGTTTTGGTCATGCCACCTATATAAACTGTAATCTATCTTAAAGCTACAACTTGAATAAACGTCAGTTTGGCAGACCAGAGAGATTATGATTCATGCTTTAATTTTATCTGTCAGGTGCTATTGCAGTGCTATTCTGGCTAGTGTCCCAGGCAAACTCCTAAGACAGAACACAGCTCTTGGAATACGTGTACTTTTTAGACTTTGAAGCTCCATAGCTTCTCTTGTGTTTGACCTCCTGAGGTTACCAAACGAAGACAAAGTCAATCAATCATTTCCTGCCACTGTCTTGTTGAAGTGCTTTTACCTATGCCTACTCTACAGTTTGTTATCTTCTAGTTACCCAGGGACAGATTCTTATCTGGAGTTAAGTGTACAGGTCAAACAGCTTGCATAAGGGTATGATGGTTAAGCCAAGCAAAGTATCTATCTCATTTTACTGCAAGTTAATGAGAGACGTGGCTCAAGAATTTCTGCTACTTGTTTCCTTCCTTAACTGTGAAATAGCTTTTTTTCAACAAATAAATCCAATTATAGGATTTTTTTTCTTTCAAATAATTGAACTACAGATAGAACTCTGAATTTATTTGAAATCTTCTTACATGTGCAGCTAACAAATATTCTGTTGTTGCTATATAAGCTAGGAACTCATGTTATTAATTACTTTATCTGCTTAAGTACTTCCCCAAGGATAAGAGAAATGGTAAAGCCTATACTCTATACTCTACTGGTATCATAAAAGACATTCAGCACTTCATTCTTAGCAATATTTATCAATGTTTATATGAAAGTGGTAGTAGTTAAATAGACTTAGTGAGGACAAATTTGGACATTAAAGTTGTCTGGAAGGCTACAGAATTTGCAATTAATTAAAAATAGAAGCTTCTACATAGTCTTTTCATAAATCCAGTCTTCAGGAAAATGTAATTCTGCTCCAAACCATCTAATTTAATAGAGTATGTATAAAGATTTTATTCTTCTAGGAGAGGCATATTAAGGCACTGCAGGCCCTTATGTATTCTGCAAGCGGTAACTAACAAACTGAGGCAGAGATCTGTGGGTCTGTTTCAAAGCATAAATCAGAAGCTGTCACGCAAAGCTGACTTAAATCTTGTGCTTACACTGCCTTGATCTCAAGGTTTCTTTGAAGATTTCTTCATGAGGCTGTAAGAGAGTATTCTGAGGGTTAGTCAGATGTACGTAATGGCTATAGATGATGGTATCTCCAATGCAGTATTAAGTAGCAAAATCTGTTATTTTGCAAACTCCCTTTTGTGTTACTACATTTCCTTTTCCTTTTTAGCAGCCAAACAGCAGCAGTTCAGCTTGAAAGCAGAGCTCCTGCTCAGAGCTGTGCCTGTGCAGCATTAGTCATGCAGCTTTCCCGGTCATTTGCAGGCGAGACAGCACCAGTCAGACTGTGCTTCATAAAGAAGTCGTCTGACCTCACTGTTCTGCTCGCAGTGATGGTGGTCTGCAACTATCATCTTGCAATATTTTTTTCCATGGCACTTTTTAAAGGTTTAAATCATCTTAAAAATAGCAGTACTGCAAGATTAGGTAGTCTTTTATTTGAACAGTTCTATTTGAATCCTGAACAATTTGGAGACTCTTCTACTTGAGCAACTACCTAACAGGAAGAATCTACAGCAATCCATGTCAACTGGCGAGGTCCTCTGGGAGATCTCTGCTTCTACCTGCCCCAGACCACCTGTCAGCGCAATGGGCTCACTGCAGACAGTTCTCTGAACCTACAGGCAAAGCCTGAGGGTACACTCCCTGTTAATTAAAGAACTTCGTTACTCTTTCTCTCTGTTATATATTTATTTATTTTGAAAAATCAGCTCTGTAAAGCACTTCTGCCAAATATTGAGTCTCTACACAGTCCAGCCCTGCACTTGGCAGCAATAAAAGTCCAGCCAAAAGGATGGGGAAAGAGAAGAAGGGGTGGTATGATACAGTGTGTGGTCATTTAGGGATGCTGGTGCTGCAGTAACCTTAGCACAGTGGCAAGGAAATTGCCTTCTCCTCAGAGGAGAGGCTTCCTCACCTGGTCTTGATTCTGAACCCACAAGACAATGTGTTCTGTTAGCTGGATCTGATTTCTGTGCTTTTTTAATTCCTTTTTGTTGCTTAGATGTTTTATTTTATACTCATTTAATTAAAATGAGGAAAAATTGAAAGTGTAGCACTGGAGTTGGAGGCAGAGGATACTGGCAGGGATTATGTCATGAAGGATATAATCTTTTGCCAAACTGAGACAAAACCAGTGATACCAAGCCAAGAAAGAAAAGTGAGATCTCTTACCAGCACGCCTGCATGCTTCACTTTTATTAAATCCATCGTGCTCTTCCTTGTATAGAGTAATGTGGAAATTTAGGAAGAGGTTTCTCATGGAGTTCTCTTACCTCAGAGTATTTAATAATTAAAATGTAGTGAGATGATTCAGAATACCTTTCAAGACAAATTTGCAACTGTTTTGAAAATTTATGTACCCATGTCTCTGTGTGTACATATATAGCTATAAGCAATGAAATATGCTTTTTATTATACACAGAGAAGACGTTCTTCTTAAGGACGAGTCATCTTTGTATTTTTTTTTCTGACAGAAGGTTGGTTTGTTCTTTCAATGCTTCTATTATATGTGAAAAAAAGCAGTACACCTGCAATGTCCTTTCTACCTCCTGTTGCCACAGTGGTACACGTTCACCCTTTTCCCTTCATTTGTGAGAGGTAATGCCTGTAAGTCAAATTCTGGTATCAAAGTAAATCTGGAGGAATTTCTAAAGAAGATTTACAGTGAGAAGAATTGAATGGCACTTTTGATCCAAAGGTGGCTTATGGCATTTGTGAATCCAGCCGTTGCAGTAGGTCTTTACGTGCTGACTGACATGATGTTGGAGTGCTGAACTGAAGCTGGAACTTGCTTTAGGGGCTTTAGTTCCAGTATTTCATTTTTTGCTCTGACAGATTTTAAGAAATGCTATGTAGAACCAGGAAGCTATGTGACTTTCAGCTGTATCCCCTAATCAGATTCAGAATGCTTTAAATATGGCTGTAAAGTGTAAAATCTCCTCTGGGCTGCTGTTCTTCCCTTGGCACTATTTCTACTGGAAGCTTGCCACTTGCACAACACAAAAATAGGAAATTCAACTTCTGGCCAGATTTTAACATTTTTAAACAACTCCTAAAAGAGATAGTGTCAGTGAAGGTGAAAAGCAAGCAAGAGAAGACTGAGACATGACAGAAAGAGAACTCAGAGGATGAAGCAGGCAGAATGAGCAATACAGAAGACCAACTAGAAAGATACATCTCATGTAAGGAGGAAGAGAAAAAAAGGAAGCAAGATGAAGGAACACATAAAGAGTAGCAGCAAAAACAACCAATAAGGAAGATGACAAATAGCAGAGAGGGGAAAAGATAACAAAGTAAGAAGGATAAAAGCAGATGATGAAATAGAGGAGCAAACTCGAACACATAGCATTGAAAGCGGGCTATTTCTTTTCTCTCCTATAGCCTGAAGGGAGCGTGGATTGCTAATCAAGGTATGTCTGTGTTCACCCCTGTAACAAGCTAGATCTTATGCTGATGTCAGCAAGAACTGGCAGTTGAATTCAAAGATTGTTTCTGTTTAAAGGAGCCTCTGCAATGCATACTTATTCGTCCTCAGGGGGCTCTGGCTTTGCCCAAATGGATCCCTCTTGGCAGAGAGTGTACTGGACACTACCTCAGTTCACCCTAATGGGAACAGCCAGGGAAAAATCTAGCCATAAATGAAAATAGCTGACAACAGCAGCTTCACCCCAATTCCTTTAACCCCTGAGATCTAAATTCACAGAAACTAGTGAGCATTGTCCTCCCTCCGCTCCCTTTATAGATGGTTTAAAGACCAGCTTTGCCACTTTGGACCATTTGTCCTGAAGAAGCCAATCTTTCACCATTTGTTAGGGCAGAAACTTCCACTGGCTCTTAAAAGTCCAGACATAGGATGTGCGAGCACCTTTCTGGTGTCTGAAGTCATGGCTTGGCATACATTCTATCTAGCATTCACAGGCAGGTTTTAGTACAACTCTCCTGGGGGAGGTATGATAAAAGAATTAAGTAGCAATGCTATTTATTAACAATCTTTAGAGACCTATCCAAAATGAATTATCACCTTCAGTCTACAGGATTGTCATGTGCGCCACCAGGCCTGCGAATCGCAGCAAAAGGACCAGAAATATTTAATGAATGTTGAGAACATTCTTTTATTCATAGCAGTGATCTTTCACACCTCAGATTACCTTCAAGAGAGGCTGAATGAAAAAGGCAGGGAAACTTGTACTGTGAGAGTTTTCTGTGGCAAAGTAAAAGACTTACAGAGGCTACAAGAGCTGAACATCTGTCATCTTTTAAATTCCCTACAAAATCTACAAGGACAAAGGCTAAGCCCAAACCTGGAAAGTGAATGAGAAGCAGGCAGTTAACTGAAATAATTATTTGATAATACCAAGGACCTGAAATTAAGTGGTTTGATAATTTAATTCCAGTCCACAGGGGACAAATATAAAAAATGATCACTATAGGCAAATTTTTCTTGATTCTACAAACACAGCTACTGCTGCTGTACTATAACCTGCCAGTGCTCTGTGTACAATCCTCTGTCTCATGTGCTTGGAACCAAATTCACACAAACATGCAGTCAAATTGTGGCTCCAGAAAGACTCCTGGTCTTATTCACCACCATGTTACTCCAGGTTTGTGATAGCATATCCCTGTTGATGTCAGAGCCATTCTAATTTTGTGAAACCTGAAGGATATGGTGGTGAGCGAAGTCTCATGAATACAATAGTTACCTAAAAATTAAAAAACGTGTTCATGTCATGCTTGTACACGCAAGTAAGTGCAAACTCATGTTTTAGGCTCTCTGATGTTACGATGTAATCTAGATGTGGTCCCTCTCTGCCCTAGCCATTTATAAAGCAATTGCATTCCTGAAGGACCCAAGGCTGAGCAAACACACCTTGAAGGGGCAGTTCTCACTGTCACCCATCTTACCATCTTTATCACAGGGTCTGCAAGTGCCTGTTGCTTTTCTAAAAGCTCTGAAGTTTGGTTTGTTGTGGGGTTTGAGGGGTTTTTTTCAGTGCATATAGAAGCCCAGGTAGGATTTGGGAGACATTATACCAAGCATGCTAAAAAACCTCAACAAATAAACTCCTGTGAATTGTGTTGATTTTATTGTATCAGTGCAACCCAAGCAAAACAGATGTACTGTGCTGGAATAACATGCATTTGTTCCAGTGCAGTTTTATACTTATGCAGTTTTCCTTTTTATAAATAGAGATTAAAAGCTGGTTTATCTACAATATAATGATAGTCATCTTTATGGAGAGATTTTTAAACCCACAGAGTGACGAAGTGATTACTTAATTGCTCAAGATGCTGGTAATGCAGCAACTGGCATAGGTTTGATGTGCGCAACAATGGTTTAAGTATTGACTAAATGACAAGTCTTCATATGGATTTACACAGCAACAGCCTATTCCTAAATAACCTCATACGTGAACACTTTTTTTCAGGAACAGCTGTAATTTTCTCTGCAGCAAGAATTTTCACACAAAAAGATACTTTGAAATTGCTACCATCCATTTTCACATCCTCTTTAATACGAATAAACTTTTAACTGAGAAGTCACGCATGCCAGAACATTTATACCACAAGAAGTTGAAAATATTAGATCTTTAACTTCCACACAGCTATCAGCATATCATCTTCAATATTGTAATCGTACTGTACTTCCCTAGTGCAATGCTATAAAACTCAATTTTAAGATAATGAGACCAAACACTAGCTAGAGAGTGAATGATGTACGGAGAGACAATTACATTGCTCATCCCTTCTGTCTTAAAGATGTGTTTACTTTAGCTGAGCTGAATTAAAATAGGGTGCAAATAACTAATTTGGAACAAATATAGATGAAATTGAAAATCTAAAATGAAATCTTAAATCTAAGGGAATTCAATATGAAAATTCATGCATCTCCTTTTTTTCCCTGAAACATTTTTTTTAAAGACTGCTAATACTGATGCCATCAATTTTATCATTCAAACTATCTAGGTCATGTGTCACACAAATATTTAGAAGATGACAGATGAGTTTTCTGGGTTCACATGGATGTCACTGGATGACAAAATGTCTGGCTATGCAATTCTCAACTTTGTCAGTTTGTAGCTAAGTCCTCCTAAATCTTTCCATCAAGTGTTTGACTATTATACACACCACTTCCATGAGCTTTCCTGCATTGCTGCTAGAAGGTACTTTCCACCATCGTTTCAACTGCAAAGATGACATGGGAAGGTTTGGTGCTTTCACTGTGTTCTCTTATGCTCCTAACTGAGGACAGAACAAAGTGTGAGGAAAATGGCCTTTCTTTCCTCTTCAGTGTTACTCAGGAACGAGATTCATCCTTGCAAAGACCCACAGGTGGCATTGTGAGGAAGGCACCATCACACATCCACCTGAACTTTTGAATGCATCATCCAAATCACCTTCCAGCTCCCAAAATAGGGATTAGTTGGGAGTTCAGTGGGAAACAGGCCCGACACTGCTGGGAAAACATTGTGATTTTTAAGCACAGTGGTTTGGGTGATGGCCATGCAGTAGAAGGTCTGGAACACAACAACCAGAAAGATTACTCGGCTGTTAGGGATAACATTTGTGGCTGGCAGTTGTGATTCCCCCTGCTGATTAAAAACAGTTCTCTCCAAGAATGGTTCCTGTGGGATTACAACATATCCCAGTGTTTTGTAACCATCAGTGGAAGTTCTGTTTTGTTTCTCACAATTGGTATGGAAAAAGTATGCTGTGACAGAAGAAAGGTCAAGAGAAAGAGGTTGTTTCAAAAAAATTCCTTTCTGAAAGTGAGAAAATAATATGTTTATTTATACAGTAGAGAGCATGCACTGTGGAAAAGGGCGCAAGGAGACAGGTTTCTCCACTGCTTCCTGTCTAGAGATTTCTACACAGTGTGAAATTCAAGCACAGGTGAGTTAGCACATATGATTCTGAAATTTTAAAGGGTAGATGTCCAGCTCTGGACTACTGCTGCAAAGCTCTCTTTATAGTTAATGGAGAGAGATGATCCCCAAAGGTGAGAAAACTGTATGCCTGTCTTAGTATCTGATCAATCACCTTCAGCAGGAGCTTGTTTCTCCCTGCTGGGGGTTGGGTCTGGGCACCCTATTCATGTAGATGTCTAACTAATGAACTAACAAATGAACCCAGGCCAGCTGTCTCTGCCTGATGCAACCCGTCCTCAGATGTGCAATCCATCCATTTTTACTCACAATGTACAGAAAGCTCTATGAGAGAGGGAGAGAGAGAGGCAGGAAGGCAGGAAGGCAGGCAGGCAGGAAGGCAGGCAGGCAGGAAGGCAGGCAGGCAGGAAGGCAGGCAGGCAGGAAGGCAGGCAGGCAGGAAGGCAGGCAGGCAGGAAGGCAGGCAGGCAGGAAGGCAGGCAGGCAGGAAGGCAGGCAGGCAGGAAGGCAGGCAGGCAGGAAGGCAGGCAGGCAGGAAGGCAGGCAGGCAGGAAGGCAGGCAGGCAGGAAGGCAGGCAGGCAGGAAGGCAGGCAGGCAGGAAGGCAGGCAGGCAGGAAGGCAGGCAGGCAGGAAGGCAGGCAGGCAGGAAGGCAGGCAGGCAGGAAGGCAGGCAGGCAGGAAGGCAGGCAGGCAGGAAGGCAGGCAGGCAGGAAGGCAGGCAGGCAGGAAGGCAGGCAGGCAGGAAGGCAGGCAGGCAGGAAGGCAGGCAGGCAGGAAGGCAGGCAGGCAGGAAGGCAGGCAGGCAGGAAGGCAGGCAGGCAGGAAGGCAGGCAGGCAGGAAGGCAGGCAGGCAGGAAGGCAGGCAGGCAGGAAGGCAGGCAGGCAGGAAGGCAGGCAGGCAGGAAGGCAGGCAGGCAGGAAGGCAGGCAGGCAGGAAGGCAGGCAGGCAGGAAGGCAGGCAGGCAGGAAGGCAGGCAGGCAGGAAGGCAGGCAGGCAGGAAGGCAGGCAGGCAGGAAGGCAGGCAGGCAGGAAGGCAGGCAGGCAGGAAGGCAGGCAGGCAGGAAGGCAGGCAGGCAGGAAGGCAGGCAGGCAGGAAGGCAGGCAGGCAGGAAGGCAGGCAGGCAGGAAGGCAGGCAGGCAGGAAGGCAGGCAGGCAGGAAGGCAGGCAGGCAGGAAGGCAGGCAGGCAGGAAGGCAGGCAGGAAGGAAGGAAGGGCAATAGAGGAAGAAAGGAAAAGGCAAGGCAAATATGGAAAAAATGGAAGGCAGGGAAAATGACAATACTGGAAACAGGATGTGAATGCAGAAGTAAATTTGGATAAATAACCAACCACACATAGAATATACTACACAGGCTTCAAATTGTTGTTGTACAGAGTTGCTAGAGAGACACAGAAAACTGAATCTTAAAAGTATTAGTACTTCTACATCAATGTACTGTTGCAACTAATGGGTCTTTCATTGCTTCCCTAAGACAATATCAAGCACTTCACCTATACTTCCCTTTTCTTCAACATTCCCCAGTATTTTTAGCTGAAATTTTTTTTGACAACTTTGCCTTCTGAATCAGAAAGTTTCTCCCGCTGTCCACTTGCTTAATTTTCAAAGACATCTACATCTTCAGTTATGTTTTTCCACACACTTGGGTAAAGCTCCCCTCAGGCATATTTTGTTCTCGAAATCCCATCCATTGTTTCTTGATAAAGACAATGCAGCAAAAATAGCTTTGACCACGAGTCTGACCAATCTCATCTCATTGTCTGCTTACACTCTGCCATCTACCTGTGCCTAACTGCTGTCTTTTGTTATGTACTTAGGACATGTGCTCTTTGTTCTGTTTGTATATCATCTTGCAAATGCCACCGACCCTGTGGCTGGGGCTCCTGGGCACTTACACATGATATAGGTAATAAATGCCAGTGTGCTGTTTAACATTGCCATGCAGTAGGTACCACCACTCTCTCCTGGTTTTGTATCAGTATCCATCACCTTCTCCACCTGCCACAGGCTGCTTGAGACCCAGGTATCCAAGCAGAACCTCATGTTTGTTCTTCTTTACTGTAAAGCATGGCATGGAGCAATTCCTTTGGGAAGGAGATGAAGGCAATCTAGATGCTACTGCAGCGATACCAGGCGGTAACAGAAAAGCGGTTTTCCAGGCCAGACCCGTACAAGCAAGCTTAAACCACCTTTACAGCTGGTCACCCGGTTTGCCCAGCACACCCCCACACCTTCTTGCTGGCTCTGCACCCCTAGTCCTGCCAGCCAGGGTACAATTGATACCAAAAATGCTGGCAAATGACATCACTGAACGGTTTGGGTTGGAAGGGACCTTAAAGATAATCGAGTTCCAACCCCTGTGCCATGGGCAGGGACACCTCCCACCAAAGCAGGATTACTCTCTTAAGTCTCATTTTGGAGTTTCAGGAAGCACCATCCTTTATTTCAGCGCTGGACGTGTGGAACGGTTTCCATGAACCACGCGAAAGGAGACAAGAGCTGGGAACACAACGTACTTCCCCCTTTCATACATAAATTTTCCCAGAAATCTTCTGCGCACCCTATTACTTCCCAAGGACCGATTTTAACGTTACTACGGACTCCACAACACCCGGACGGTTCCCTCACTGTCACTTTGCACCCCGCCCGCCTGACCAGCATTTTTTCTCCCACAATGGCCGCGGGCCGCGCGCGCTGCCCCCCCCCNCCCCCCCCCCCTTCCCCGTGCTCCCTCCTTATTGACAAACACACAAAGGGCTGCGCCGGGAGCCGGCATGGGAGACAAGAAGAGCCCCACCAGGTAGGGGCAGCGGTGGTGGCGGCGGCGGCTTCTCTTTCCTTTTCCCGGGGCTGCGGCGGCGATGGCGGCCGGGGTTGGTGGGGGAAGGCTGTGAGGAGGGGTGTGTGATGAGGGGGTAAAATGGGGGGGACTGATGGCGGCCAGGGGGGAGGGGGGAGGTGATGGCGTCGGTGCCGGTGTTGGTGTTGCCCCTCTGTTTTCTTTTCTCCGCAGGCCGAAGCGGCAGCCGAAACCTTCGTCGGACGAGGGCTACTGGGACTGCAGCGTCTGCACCTTCCGCAACAGCGCCGAGGCCTTCAAGTGCATGATGTGCGACGTGAGGAAGGGCACCTCCACACGGTGGGTCGGGGGTCTGGGGGCAGGCTCCAGCTCCCCTGAGATGTGAAGGAAGCTGGAAGGCTGTGAGAGGAATTGGGATTCGGTCACATTTACTGGGCCACCCCCCACCGCGGCCCGGGGTTCCCCGGTGAACGTGACCTAAGGTGATCTTCCCATCCCAGACCTCTCCCTGAGATGTGAGGGAAGCAGGGAAGTTGTGACAGGAACTGGGAGTGGGTCACATTTTCTGGGGAGCCTTGGGACTGGGTTCCTTGGTGAATATGACCCAAGGTGATTTTCCCACCCCAGACCTCTTCCTAGTATGTGAGGGAAGCAGAGAGTCTCTGACAGAAATTGGTATTCGGTCACGTTTATAGAGGAGCCACAGGCTGGGGGGGACACAGGAATTGGGTCATGTTTACCAGGGAGCCCTGGGACTGGGGATCCCTCCCCAGTCCAGGGGTTCCCTGGTGAAAGTGACCCAAGCCCATTTTCCATCTTGTGAACGTGACCCAAGGTGATCTTCCCACCCCAGCCTGGGATGTGAGGGAAGCAGGGAGGTTGTGACAGGAATTCAGATGGGGTCACATTTTCCAGGGGGAACTGAGACAGACCACTGGGGCGGACCACTGGCCTGAGGTTCCCAGCTGAACGTGGTCCAAGCCCATTTTCCCCTGGTGAATATGACCCAAGGTGATCTTCCCACCCCAGACCTCTCCCTGAGATGTGAGTGAAGCAGGAACACTGTGACAGGAATTAGGTCGCTTTTACTAAGGGACCCCAGCCTGGGGTTCTCTGGTGAACATGAGCCAAGCCCATTTTCCCTCTGCAAAGACACTCCCCTTTTAATCTGTTTTGGTTTTCTTTTTGAACGAGTTTTTTTTCCTCCAAGAGTTTAACTTTTCCTCATAATTACCTCCCCTTTCTACAGTTATTATTTTGGAGATGCTCACCCTTTAATCTGTTTTGTTTTCCTTTTAAACTAATTTTTTCCCCATGACTTTAACTTTTTCTCATTAATAACTGCCCATTTTTACCATGATTGTTTTTTAATTCGCGTTTAGTCACTGAGCATCGTTGTACAGGCTTCTGGGATCTGCAGGGGTGAACCCTTGCCTGTTAAGGGAGGAATTGTTGATTGTGCTGTATGGAAGTGCCCATCCTGCATATCCGTGACTTCCTAGAAGGACTTTTGTGTGCCTGTTGGAAAGCTTGTGGTGGATTATCTTGTTCCTGTGTTTGCCAGGTTTTTTTCAGTATTGTGGCTTAAACGTGCATGTTTGGCAAACGGAGGTGTTTTATAAAACCAACAGGAGTGCATTGCAGCCAATGCTTGTTAACCAACGAGAATATTGCTGAAGAATCCTTTATTATGGATTGTGGGTGTCATACCTATCTGGCAGCAAGAGAAGTTTCAAGTAGCAGTAAAAGTTGCAATCCTATCAAAAGCCACAGTTACATTCTAGATTTCCCTCAAGCAGTGCTGAATATGACTTGTAATAAATGTTACACATTTGAAATTGTAGGTGAAAGGTTCTGTCCAATTACTTAACAAAAAAGACTGTTCTTTATTTCTGGAGTTGATTTCCTAGACTTCTGAAATCTGGAATGAATGTTGAAAAGAATTTTCATAACTTCAATTTTGAATACTAGTTGATTTTTATTTTTTTTTTTTAAATCAAGGAAAACAGTGAGGTAAATGCACTGAGAGGAGTTGCATCTGGCAGGTATAGTGTGGTTTCAAGTTTTAACAGTGGCATTGTGTTTATATCACAGATAAATGTGTATAGATTGGTATTATTCAGCAAAATAATACTGCTGAAATAATGAATGCAAAATCTGTAAAATAGCACAAAGAAAACCTCTCTAACCTCCAGTCATTTTGATAGGCAAAGTCAGTTTAAAATTGTTTTCTTGCATTGGAAACTCAGTTGGATAGAAGCATCAAAACTAAAAAACAATCCCACCACAAACAGAACCAACCCCTAAAAAACAGTGTGGAAAAATAAATAGTCCTTAGAAACCAATATTATCGTTGCCTTCTTTTTTTTTCCCTGCTTGAATATTTAATATTTTTTTTAATCTTTTAGTAACAAAATGGCTTTTTTTGGTCGTCGTTTACTTTTGTTTGTTGCCACTTTATCCTCACAGTGATCTGCTATGCAGAGTTTTAGTTGATACATTGATTTTTGTTTCTCTGCTTAAACTCTGAAAAACTGTGTAGCTGAGGAGGTTTGTGTTTTGTCTTCTTTTTTTTTTTCCCCGTGAGGTTTAAATGGGTTGCATTTTCACATCTTTGCAAAGTCCAGGCATGAGCTAAATACAGGTTGAAGTGTTAGGCCAGGCGGTTTTAAGCCTCAATTCTGAAATTAGATTTGAACTCGTAAGTAGGCCTTTGTGTCTATGGAGACAATTATTAGGGTGCCAAAGAGACATAAAAAGCCATTTGGGTGGATTTTTTTTTTTTTTAAGGAAGTGGTGTCCAGGAGACCAAATTGGGGCCTTGTTGAAACATTTGCTGGTACTAGCTATACAGCAAAGTGTTTTTCATCAATCTCAGTCAGAATAACAATACTATGGTGTATTGATGACACCCTGAATGCTTTATTTATTTATTTATTTTTAGTCTTCCATTTTGAAGCTTAATGTTATATTAAGCTGATGCCTCAGCGTGGTTCTCAGTATGCAGTGGTTCTTCAAAATATCTGTGTTTTTTATTGATGAGAGCTTTGTCTATAAGACACTGTAAAGCACTGTTTTTTAGTTCACAGAAATCTGTTTCTTCATGGTGGATGGTTTACTGTCTGCTTCTGTGTGTTAAAATTCACTAAATGCAACTGTGTTTGCAGATGGGAAAAGAGGCAATCATAGTCAAGTTTAGTGGTTTTGAAGGCCACTGGAAATTAGGTGCAAAGTTGATTAAAACAGATACTTTTTTTTTTTATACTCATCATATACTTTATAGAAATATTTTCAGGTGCAGGGTAGGGTTTCTGGGTGGTTTCGCTGTTGAATAATTTCTTCTCGCTGAAAGAATTATCTTTATGCCAGGGCTAGACATGGATTATAATCTTTAACAACTGACGGACTTGTTAAGATTAGTGGAAATAATTCTTATGACTTCTTGATTATATTTTAATGTACTTCTAGACTGAATTGGATCATGGACTTAAATTAACTTTGTCAATGGCAGTATCACCTTGGTTAAATTCAGCTATGCTTGAATAGGAGATGTCCAAGAGAAATCTTCAATGCTGCAGAAAGTGCTGTAACTGGTTTCTCTGGTGGCACTCATTTCTTTAGGTTAGTCCTAAAGGAGGGCCCTAGCATGGTGCTCTTTAGATGTGCCATGAGTCAGAGGTAAACCTAAGATCTTATCTGCCAGCTGGAAATCCCTGTACCTTTTACCCTTTACCATAGAACCATTGCCAGATTTTAATTTGGTAACATCACTGAGGATCTAAACTCTCCCTGTAGATATGGCTTTTCTATTTATTAACCTAAATTGTTCTGTATTGTTGCTCGTGTACTGAGAAATTACAGTGTTCCTTTGATAGGAGACTGTACTGAATATAGTAATTTTCTATATGTGACCTTTAAAACATTTTGAAGTCTTTCTAGATGAAAGATGTTGTAGAAGTGTAGGGAACCTAGGGCTGTAATAATCATTCCTTACTTGAACAAATCTCTTGCTGAAGTTCATTAGAAGCATGAGTAAGGAATGCTGAATAGAACCCTAATGTACTGTGTTGGAGAGGGAACTGGTAACAAACTCTATATTTAGTCTGCCCAATAGTTTCCATTATAAAGAAATTGTGTGATCTCTTTGAGAAGCTCTATTGTTCACAAAAGCCATTGAAGTCTGGCAAGGGGAAGATTCCTTAGGCTAAATAAGTGGTTTGATTTCCTCACCCCATGAAATTGTTTAAGTTTTGCTGAGACATAAACACTTGAAAATCATCATTCCCCCTCTGTCATACGTATTGTGCAGAAAAGTACAGTAATTGCCAGAAGACTGAAAAAGCCCAGATTGGCATCATTGTAAAAGCAGCAGTGGCAGTGATATTATGCTGAAAACCCAGAAGGGAATTATTTGTCTCCTGGGGAGGTTATAGTGGGGTTGTTGAATTTGGTCTGACTCTCACAATCACTACTTTGCCAAGAGACAGTTGCCTCCATAGGCAGACAGCCATTTCTTATCTTTTTTTCTGCTTTTTGTGGCACTATCTGGATCAGGAATACACCAATACCGGTTGACCTTTGAGAAGGGGGATGAATCCTTGGACAGACCTTACTGCAGCAAGTATCTGCTCCCAGTTTGTTTGTCCTTCAATAGATGTTTTGGGTTTTGGTTTGTGGGTTTTTTTGGTTTTTGGTTTTGTTTTTTTTTTTTTAGCAGCTAACACAGTCATTGTAATTTCGATGCAATATAAATCTGAAGGTTCACAGTTCCAGTCTTGCTGGGAAGAAGAACTCAAGAGGACTAGCATTCTCTCTGAGGGAGTGTACATTTACTGCTCCCTCCTGTCTTCTAGAAGGCTACATTACTGCTCTGTCACCTCTCTGCTCCATCTTCCTCATATCACATGGACGCTTTTGGTATTTGGTTAGTGACAGCATCCAGGTTTAAAATTACCTATCACTTTGCTTTTCTTAATGTGCTTTTTATGCATGCATATTGTGGTCTGGTTTGTAGTTGTAGGATCCCATTATTTTTTCCATGCTATAACAAACCACTTGCCCATTCAGTGGGAAGGATGAGCATCCAGGAAGTGTAGTGAGATCTGTAGGAGGAACTGCAGATGTGGCTTTTTAAACTTTGAAAAGCTTGGCATCATACTCTGTGGTGTAAATAATGGAAAAAAAAAAAAGGGGGACAGGGATACGTGATAAATTTCCTCTCTCCAGAGTCGATACTATTTTGTGATTTGTAAGTAAGGGTAGAATTCCAAAGGATAGTTTCGCTAGTAATGTTCTCACAGCTAATAATAAGAGAAGGATTGCTGTACGAAGATGTGACTACTTTTATGCTCATTGCAGTTTTATTTAATTTTATTTTTTGGAACTACTTTCATTGCTTGCTTTGAATTCAGTAAAAACTTAATATTGCCTACAGATGTATAAGACAGTGCTCACTGTTCAAGCTCAAAGTATTTTCCTCTTGGCAGGGGAAAAGAAGGACAGAGTAAGGCGATAAAGCAAGTACAAGTGACTTAATAGAAGTAGTTGTTTTATTTGGATTTTAGATATTTATTTCTGATACACATGTTGGGCTATATGCAATATCATTTACATAAAATAGCCTCTGAAATTTGTAGACAATGAGAAAGTCATCTTAAGTCAGGATGAATTTCTGTGAATTTGGGATGCATGCCTCTTAACATCTTACATTGCTGAAGTGGAGCCAAATATAACCAGCTGAATGGGGGCATGGCTTCTCTGTCCTATGCTTTATTGATCTCTATTACTGAAAACCTTTTCTCTCAGCCTAAGATATGAAGAGCAAACTTTAAATCATACCTGACAGAAGAGTCTGAGGCATAAGCAACTGGGATGCCATCTTTGTATGTTTACTTCCTATTTGGTCTGCACCCCTTGATTGTGCCTGATAACGTGGTCATTCAATATGTGAATGTATTTTATAAGCCTGTCTGACAGTATGAGATACGGGTCTCTATTTGAAGCTGTCATGAGTTTGTTTTATCCTTTGAGAAACATAAATAAAATGTTTAATTTTTTAACTTGGATATCAAGGTCATTTTTCTTCAGAAAATATGTGCAATTTGTTTAGTCATGTACCATCTGGATGTTTATAAGCACAAATCAGTTACATTTAACCAAATCTGGTATTTGTAATTCTGTTGAAATGCAGGACTGCTCAGGACAGAGTTGATACTTATCTTGTATATCTGTTTTAACGTGTCTGTTTTACAACAGCTTGCTAAAGACTCTCTCCTCTGCCTTCCAGTATGCAGCCTCTGTGTGCGCGCATGTGCATGCGTGTGTCAGGGAAGGCTGTGAAGGAGAAAAAGAGGAAGAACCGCCTGTCATGCTGATTTTACAAATACATGACTGAATTGAGCTTAACAGACTGAAGAGCTGTTTGATACTTGTGGTAGTTTGGAGAAGGAAATGTTTGCAGGAATGAAGTGAGTGTAGAAGTCATGTAAAATCCATACTTTACCACGCTCTGTATGACAAGCTTTATGTTTTAGCTTGAATATTAAATTATGAAGAGGAGCATGAATAAATAATTTTCTCTTGCTTTGTAAGTAGCCATCAAGTAATCTAGTCCTTCTGGATGTCTAGTCTTATTTTTTAAAATTAGTTTTTAAAAGTAACCGAAGAAATTATTTAGGAATTTAATTAGGGATTATTTTCCCTGAAAAATATAGTGAAACTTGAGAAATTTGCACACATCAATTTGAATGAGGTTTTGGGTTTCCATATAAGACAACGTGATTTCTGTTGATTGGGGTGGCTCTATTAGATCTTGTTGATAAGTGTAGCTTGTATGGGCAGTAGAGAATGCAATAGGTAGCCAGTCAGAAGAGGATAAAGCTTATATTTTAGAAGGACTACGTAAGTAGAGGGATTTTGGTTTGATTTTTTTACTAAGGCTAGTTCTGTTCTTGTCAGGTTTTGAACCTGACAGATATTGTAATCTGTTCCTCTAAACAGCTCATGAAAAACGTGTTTTTTCTTCCTTAAGTGTGACCTTACTATGTTTGATTTTATGTTTGAGTTTTTTTCTATAAGTGTTTTTTCCTGATGTCTGTTATAGCTTGGGCTTTATTTTTGTCTTTTCTTCCCTTTTCTAATGCAGTCTCCCCAGAAGAAAAATGATATTTCATTTGATATTCGACTAACACCCGATGGAGCCTGTTAGATCTAACTTTGATAGTTGATTTTAAACCTAGTTTAGTTATTTCTTTTTGTGTCTTATTGAAAATAATAGTTAGATCAGCATCATCATTGGCCGGAAATTTAGGTAACTGTCATTGTAACTTGGCTTTTTGTGTGCATATACCTTATGGATTTAAAAACCAAACATGGAACAGAAAGAAACCTATCACTTTCTATAAACTTCCTTTCTTCCTATCCTATAACTAATTATGACAGATGTTGAACAGGAGGAAAAACTTCTTAGCTTGCTGTTTCCAAGATCTCCAATGCAATCGTGGATTTAGATAAATATGCTGTCTAGAAGGCCAGGTTTGTTAATGGGCACTGCAGGGTCTGAGGTAGATGCTGTCAGTTAAGAATGGCATGTTCAGCTGGATTGTACCAAAGCCAAGCAAAATACATAAGGATTTGTTTCCATGCTTACAAAGCAGTAAAAGCTTTGAATACATTTTGGGTTCATTATAGGGATAGTTCTGAGGAGACTAATGTGTCTCACTGGACTTACCCATGTTGCACTAGGAACTCAGGATGGAAAAGGTCTTCCACTGAGTTAGAGCCTCTCCCATACTGAAAGAGAATCAGTAAACTTGGGCGACTTTTAATTTGTTCTGTCATAACAAGTCTCCAGTGAAGGAGACTGTAACCCCTTTAGACAGCGTATTTATAGTGCTTTTTACCCTTGGTATTTTTCCAGATATGTAACCTTTCTGTTCAGTAAGATAAGTTGATTTATACTCCCCCTGTCCCCAGTGAACTACCCACTATATTTGAAGTTCTTTGGTTATTGGGTTATGGTTTCCACATTCACCTATTTTCTTCTTCTAAGTCTTCCTTACAGAAAAAAAATTTCAGCAGCCCTTTCTTACAGGTGACAGTTTTCTTCCCTTTAAATCATGATTCTTTATCTTATCTTAGTGTAAGGCTTAGTGGGCTTGTCCCTTTCCAGAGTCCTGCTAAGATTTGGTGTCTGATGTTGTTACTTCCCTGAATGAGGATTTTCCTTTTGTGCAATAGTATTGTGATGTTGACTTCTCCATGCTTTGTGGTCTACTCGATTCCACTGAGTATGATGTCCTTTTACATCTTAGTGTTACTGAAGTAGGGCCATTTTTTAATGCAATCCTGGGGCCTGTGGTGCTTTATGCTGTCTTTCTTGGATTGCATCGTTCTGATTTTTGAACCATCTTAACTCAGGATATTCTTGGCAGATAGTGCTCACCACTTTTCAGCTTGGTGCTGTTTGCTTGCTCTATTCCTTTGTCCAAAGCATGGTTAAGAATATTAAACAGTATACCTGTTGAACCTCACTGTAAATGCTGTTCTACATCTACAGGTGTTGATTGAGAACTATTAAAAACATACAAACAGACCCTACTTTTGAAGTTCATTCTACCCAATTTTGTCCCAATTATAGTCTAGCCTGAGTGGGAGAAGGTGTTTTTGATTGTGTCCCAAGTCAAAACTTGGGATGTGTATTGCTTTTCTCCTAGTCACTAGGACAATTTGTCCATTGAAGAGAGAAACTAGACTGTGTCAAGCCAATTTGCTTTATCCTTTAAATAATTTCATTCTGGTATCTTCCTGAAATTTGAATTAGGCTGAGTCATCTACTACTACTTGCATTTTTGTTTACCCATTTTCTGATTTCTCTTTGACTCATCTTTTCTTTTTCTCTGCAGTGCTTTATGACTTCTTCCGTCTTCCTTTCATTCTCTAGACAGTATGTTTCCGAGGGTGAATTTCATCATATGCTGTTGACTGTCATATAAGATTCAGTAGCACAGTCTGTTTCTTATTCTAACTTGTCCTCCTATCCGCTTGATTAATTGTCTTGTAAGAAATTAAACTTTTGTGTGTAGACTGACTCAAAGAACCCTTTGTGCCATCTGGTATTTGTTGTCTTTCCATGTTTGATAATAGATATACTTCTTTCTTTCAATTTCCATGATTAACTGCTTTCCTTTGGGTCGTAAATAGTGTGTGTTTCTATGTGTTCAGCTTTTCTTTTCGTGGCAACGTCATCTTTGTTTTTACTGCCACCAACGGTATTCTTGCTTACTGCATCTTTTCTAGGGAAAATGATTAGCTGACCTTGTCTAAAAGCTACTGGGATTTGAAGAAACATACAATAAGTTTAAGTATGTTAGGACAAGGGGTAATGGTTTTAAGCAGAAAAGGGGGGGATTTAGATATTGGGAAGAAATTCTTTACTGTGAGGGTGGTGAGGCAGTGGAACAGGTTGTCCAGAGAAGTCATGGATGCCCTATTCCTGGAGGTGTTCAAGGCCAGGTTGGACGAGGCTTTAAGCAACCTGGTCTGGTGGGATCTGCCCCTGCCTATGGCAGGCAGTTGGAACTTGATTATCTTTAATGTCCCTTCCAACCCAAATCATTCTATGGTTCTGTTAAAAGAGAAGTCTAGCTGGCAAATGAAAGCTCCTGTATCACCTGTAGAGTGATGAGAAGTTGCGGTTTCTGCCCCTGACAGCCTGCTATGCCTATCCTGTTTAAAAGTTGATACAAGTATCTGTACTTTTTATCTTGAAAGTCAAGTTAAGACAGCATGCTTTGCAGAAAATTTTCTCAGAGTATCAAATGATGTCTCATTGGCTGATACAATCAGCTACAGGATACTTTGAAAGTAGGCTAGTGGAACACAATATTAAGCATTCATTTTTTATGCTTTCATGCAATAGCTTATCCTGGTTTAAGTAGGACAGATTGATCCTGAGAATTGTCTGTTCTCTCTGAAGTGCATTCCATTGGTATGTGGTATGCTGATGTAGAGCAGGCTTCAACTTGGAGAGTTCAGCTGCAGAACGTTGTTGGTAGGCTTTTGGCTGGCAAACTGTCTATCAGAAGTCAGGCTGAAGACTGTAAGATTTGACTTTGACGTCTGCTACAAGTTTTGTCTTGTTTTCTTGGGAGTTAGGGATTGGGAAGGAAATGAACAACTGAAAATTTTCCCATTCGAACTTACAGAAAGTTTGGGACTTACCCTTAAACTTTTCCATAATGCTTGAATATACTTTTATCTAAACTGCACGGTTCCAGTGACAGTGCTTGGTAAAAGTAAATGTTTGAATGGGTAGGAGTTTTAAACTTTACTTTAAAAACTAGAGTTCGTAACTCTCAAAGCTGAAAAAAGATGGTTTGACACATTCAGTGAAAGGAAAGGGTTTTTTCTTGCAGATATAATTGAATTCTGAGATTAGGGTCATGGGCTACAAGTCTGTAATTGAGTAAGAAAAGGAAAAGAAAAAGTTGAGTGTTGATGATTGTATGGCATCTTTTTCTCTTCTGAAGAGCATTGTGGAGACAATATTTTAGGGAAAGTCTGTAGTCTTTTTAATTACTGAAGGTCTTTGCAGGGCTGGCTCTGAATGGAGGAAGTTTCTAGAATGCTGCGACCTTCTGGGAAGATTACACTTACAGTGCAAAACAAATAAGATAGGTCAGAAGCAAGCTCCTTTGTGTTTGGCCCTAAAGCTAGTGGTGCCAAGTGTTCACCCTGTTTTATGCAGCAATAACTGTGCTGCAGCATCAGCATGATGATACTCATGTTTTGCGTGTGTTTTTTTCATCTGTGCAAGATGCATCACAGTTTTCTACAGGAAGGTGGCAGAGGAGCAGCCTGGAGGATCCAGTACTTGATGGGATTGAAAGCTGGGAGAGATCACTTCCCCATGAATCCACAGATCTAGGGGTCTGAAAGACTGTAACCCCTGCCTTGTCTGCATACTCCCAAATGCTGCCTCCTTAGGGGATGTTAAGGTACTTTAGCTTCCTAACTCCTGCTCCTAGGTAGTACATTGTCATCTAGGAAATATAAATTGGTTAATATGTGTGTTTCTCAAACAGGATGTTTTCAGCATAGCTGTTATTTGTGCTGAGCATTGGTGAACCACAGTTTGTGGCCTGTGGGGAAGAACCTCTTAACAATGGTGTGCAAGATGTTGAAGCCTTAAAACTAGCTGGTGAAAAAGGAACTTTTGATGACTGCTTTATAAACTATCTTTGAAGATGAATATAGGCTTTCTGAAGGTCCTTATTTGGATAGTCCTTCTTAGGGCAGACAGTTGTGCAGTGTACCAGTTGTCTTCAGGAGACTTGCTGGCCTCATCTGTTAAATGTCATCTAGAAAATAGGGCACTCACTTGAAGGGAATGATTAAATAGGGACACTGCCTCAAGGGGTAGTTTTCTGCACATGTATATACAGTGCCTGATAAAACCATATGGGTCTTGTAAGTCTATTCTAATTGAATCAGCTTTTATTGAAAGACAGAATTGCTAGAAATACACTGAATGGATGAATTCCAAGGAAATGATTCACACTGTAAAACAGCTAAGAATATGAAAGCAGTAGAAATCAGAGCTGGCTGAAAGTTAGAATTCAGATATGCATAGGATGTGTAGAAATTGTGTTGTTACTCTGCACTATGCATATGGATTGATATTATGTTTTCCCCTGCAGACCAATAGCTGTATTGTTTGCACTGTCATAATTATTCAGTTGTATTATTTTCAGAGGCTGTCTAAAATACACTCTAGGATATGACAGAAATGATGGTAATGAGAGAAAATAATTTTGGATAACTAGTTTCTCACAAGATGAGCTTTGTGTGGTGATTAGCGTGAGCATATTCATGTGACATGGCAAGCTAAACGTAGTTTAATCTGATAGTTTTTATTCTGTAAATAACTTAATAGCGTACTCATGACTGTGGGAGGGTGAACTGATCTTTGTCAGAATCCAGTGATTTAATTTAATTTCTGGCAACTATTGTATGTGCATTACAAGAACTGGTAATAGGAAGTATTTTTTGCTTTTCATAATATGAGTTCATAGCTAAAAATCAGGAGTGACATTACATGAACTGCTAGCTTCTCTGTAGACCACGGTTTGCAAGATCTAATTGACCATGGTGTTTGCAAGACTACTTGGTACACACAGTATTCCTGGGGTTCAGCTTGGAGAAGACTCCTAGGAGACCTTATTGCAGCCTTTCAGTACTTAAAGGAGGTTTATGAGAAAGACGGGGACAAACTTTTTAGCAGAGCCTGTTGTAATAGGACAAGGGATAATGTTTTTTAAACTAAAAGAAGAGAGGTTTAGACTAGATATTAGGAAGAAGTTTTTTTCACTGAAGGTAGTGAAACACTGGTACAAATTGTCTAGAAATGCCTCATCCCTGGAAACAGTCAAGGTCAGGTTGGTTGGGGCTCTGAGCAGCCTGATCTGGTTGAAGATGTCCCTGCTAACTGCAGAGGGGGGTGGACTAGATGTCCTTCTTGGTCCTTTCCAATCCAAATTATTCTACGAGGATATTTTCCCATTTACTTTAAGTAACACTGATGTGCTTATGCAGAAATTAATATATTTTTTATTTCTTTTTTTTTCTTTGGTGTTAAGAGGTAAGTTGTGGTCTAGTTCTGCTTGATCGCAAAAATCAGCAATGATAATGGGAAAAAATGTTTGTACTGGGTTTTAGAGAAGCTGAAAAAGCAGTTCCCTTTGTTCTGGAATATTGTTTCCTCAGTGTTTTGGTAGAACCCGGAAACCTATGTTGCACAAGATGCTGTACTTAGAGCTTGTGGAGTAGATGTGATATCACATTTATGTTTAAATGGACTTAGAAAAAGTAAATTTTGCTTATGTGTCAAAGGTAGGAAAAAATGTTAGCTGAAAAATTTCCTGATAGAAGAAAATGAAGTCTCTAAACATTGTAGCTACTAATCTGCAAATATGTGGAAGGGTATATTAAAAGCTGTTGTGCGCTTTGTGTATAGAAATGAGTCTGTAATTATTTGGGAACGACTGTTTTGCGTTTGACAAAAATAGTCCTTTAGTATTGAAGGTTAAAAAATATTTTATGCTTTAAATGTTTACTGTTAAACTAGCACTTAAAAATTCATTTGTCTTCTTTAGGCACAAAGGAAAATCAGTACAAAAGATGAGGATATCAATAGGGCAAAGATACAGATTTTTTTTCGCGGCTTCTGTACAGCCAAATTGCACACCTTAATGGTACAGACTTGTGCATACACTGGAAAGAGTGGCCCAGAATGTAAGCCTTTAACTTTTTGCCTCCTCACTTGAAGTTTAATAAGATTCTGCCATTCACTGTGTGTCAAATTGACTGTTGACTGCATTATTACATGAGGACAGTTACTGCAATGACTTAACTCAGGCACACGTGTCTTGCTTCTGTTGATTTCTTTCTATATTATAGAGATCTAAAATAACAATTTCTTGACTCTTTTGAAATTCTTCATCTGTGCATTTGTAAGCCATGAGAACAGGATTATAAGGGCAAATTAAATTTCGTTCCATTTATTTTATTTTAAACTGTCAACACCATTGCAATGTCTACAGAAATAAAGGCCTTGGTCTTCCAGTGTTTTTCATGGATTCCTAGTCTTTAAAAAAAAAAAAAAAGGCAATGTCTTTAAAGTTAAGCTCTTTGCAAGAAGAGATCAGCTGAAAGCAAGAAAGTCTGAGGTAGCTGTATATATGTTTAATTTTACCTCTGTTTAAGTGAAGTTGCTTTCATTTGCTATTATTAAAACCAGCAACGGTTTAAGAGAGAAAAGGTGCCTCAGGAAGTGGGAATTTTAATTACTTGATATTTGTACAGTAACTCATTATCAGTATGTAACTATTAGAAAGAATTGACTAGTGGGTGGGAGGAAAGTTTACTTACTCCTTAGTAATTTCTGTTTCAAGGTACTATGTTACTTGTTACAGAAACTGAATTTGATATATCTCTATTTTTTTTTTTTCATTCTGGAGCCGTTTAGACCTTTTGGCATCTAAATCTACATCCTTAGTCTATAATGAAAAAGTCGGATTCTGAAGCTGCTGGTAGTAGCCTGTCTTGTGATCTTCAGAATAAAACCGTGTCCAAGTTCTATTACAAAGCTACAGTTAGAACTTTGCATAATTAATGTCTTGTTGAAAACACATGAGAAGCATATCATACTATAATATTGATACATAGCTGTAACCTGTAAAAGTTAATGAAACAAATGCCATAAGAATTGCTCAAAGCATTCATACCTAGATATTCTCCTAACAGTACGTGTTACAAGAGTAGTCTTTCACTTAGAAAATCTTCTACCTAAAATCACCTTTTCATATCCTTCTTTTTTGTCTGTTGGTTTTAATAGTTGTTTACTGTAAAATAATGTATCTTTTCCAGCTGACTCCCTGTATGCATTTACTTGTTTTGGAGATTAGGAACAACTTTTTATTTTTAAATTAATTACTCTAATTACTGTGTTAATATGTATTTGAGAATGTGGACTTTGGCAGAGTAATGAGGACATGTGGTGAAAGAGATTTGAGTAGGGACTAACAAGAATATGATGATGAAGTAGAAAGTGTGCAAAGATAAGCTTTTCTTGAGATTTCAGTAATGACTGTGAACTAGAAAAATGGAGATTAGAGCATTACTATGGATATCAGATTTCTATTAGCTTCTTGAGACATTAATATTTAGGATAGACGTGAGTGGAAAATGATCTTCAAATAAATTAAGATATTTAAAGCCTGTACATTTGTATTGGGAAATGATCCAGGCTAGTAATGAAAGAACAAAGTAGGATTTGAACAGTTTGACTTTGTTCTCAACAGGATTTTAATACGCTTAACTATATTCTGCTTAGTCTTTTGGAAGATGTGTGTGATACAAACATGAGTAAACCAAAACTTGTATTAGGATTTGGTTAAACCTAACATTTCTTACGATAATTTTTAATTCACAATGGCATATTGTTAATTGAGTTACTTCAAGTGGAATTAAGAAAAAGTACTTACTCTAATATTAGCTTTATAGGAGTGTCTTTTTGGTTTTTGTGACAGTTCCAGGAAGTACTGAACAGAGTTATCTGTAGGACTATTAGATGCTCTATGGAATGAGCTTGTGTGGTTTTCCATAGTGAGCCGATCCCTCAGGTTCCTTACTGTCTTGCAAATGCATTCAGAAAACACTCATGGAAGTGTTTTAAACTGTTTCAATTGTCTTTATTTTTGCAGAGTTTTAGACTAGCCTATGTTTGAGAGTCTTTTAACAGTTTTGTGAAATTATCCAGTTAAGGATATTTACAAAACCATTTGTTTAGGGAGCTAAAGAGATTTAGATTTAGTATGATTTAGATGAAGAGAGAGTCATAATCATCATGAGATAGCTTTGTGTTGTCTCGAGGAATATATGATAAAATAAAGAAGGAGTGGTACAGAATATTGAATATTGTAAGTGTGCATTTTGAAATACAGATATCTGAAATATAGCCCTCTATTCAGTACTATAATTACGTTATGAATTTTCCAAGAAAGTATTGACTTGTCTGAAGTAAAATTCATGTTTGCTGTTAGAAGATGGGTAGAACACTTTAAAAAATGGTCATTGGAAATGGTCCTCATCCTGTTATTTTCTATGTAGAGGCTGAAGCCGTAAGAAGGACATGACAAAACTTATTTAATTCCAAGGTATGTCCTCCTTTATCAGAGATTACTCTTACTTCCGGTGGCAATGCACTACAAACTACAGAGAACTAAAGACTTTCAGTTCAACTCCTGTCACAGAATTAAATTTGCTACCAAATTCTAAAAGCATTGAAGGCTGAAAAAACTCAGGCACATTAAGGCATTTCTGAAATCCTTGTTGGATGAGGGAATAGCAAAAACTGAGGCAGGAGTTACTAGTATATGATTAACATTAGAATTCTATTTGAAAAAAAAAATTGAATATCTTAGCTCAGTCAGAAACACACAGAAACCCCACTGTAGCAGATGGAAGGGACATGGCCAAGTCTGCAGGACAACAGGACAGAGAAGAGCACCAGTTTTAAACCTATGGTAGCTGTTAGATGAACAGAATACACGCAACATGTTGTCTGTGCAGTAGGTTTGACTATAAAGTGATAAGTTAAAACTTTGCTGCAGAGTAAGCTTAGAGTTTGATGGTGACTTCTGAAAGCTTGCATTTCAAAAAGACAAATCCCCCAAAAAAGGTGGGTTAGAGGGAGGACAAGAAGTTAAAATAGAAATTGTGTCATGGTAACAGTGTTCTGTAAGTTGTTGGATGCCTGAAAACCACTTACAATTTTATCAGTCTGGTAGGCAGCGTAAACCTGTATTTGATGTATCTGAACCTTCTAGCGTGGTTGAATACCTTAAAAATCGGGTATTATCGCACTGGGAATATTATAGAAGAGAGTATAGTATTGGGGAAAATCAAGATGATTTTAAGTATGAATACTTAAATACATAGCAGGTTGCAAACAACATAGGAAGAGAGATTAATCTTTGCATTATATAATTACTTGGCTAGAAGGTCAACCTGTGGCAAAGGTGCTAGTTTTGAATAATGCGTTAAATGCTTTCTTTGTGTTTGACATTAGTTTTGAAAAGTGTCTTAAAATTTTAATGCTCTTTGGATTGCTGCAGTAATATAACACTTTCTGGTGCATCACCTTGTCAGAACTGCCTGCAGGAAGGCCCCACAGTAAATGTTTTCTGCCCGAAGTTACTGAGTATTTGTAGTGGCTTAAGAGTGCACATGGCTGGTTTAATGCATATAAGATTACCCATGATAATTTATTTGTATTTCTGTAGATTCACGGGACACATTTTATATGGAAATTAAAGGACAACAAAGCTGTCAAAAGAAGCAAGTAAGCAGTATAATTATAGGTAAATGAAAGAAAACCTTCTGTAATTGAAGTAAGGATGAGTACTTCAATAAGAAATTCTAGCTATCCAAATAGAAACTATCTGAGTTTTCAGCATGGCTTAAAGTAGGAGTTGCATAAGCTTGTATATATAGGATAAAGTAGAAGGAAAAATCAAAGGGGTATTAATCAGGTAGAAAGGGGAGGCATTGTCATAGTAATGCTGTAGTAGTTGTATTTCTTTGCAAGTGTCATAAGTGTGTAGTTTTGAAAAGGCTGCTTTTTAAGCAGTTGTCCTTCATAAATAGTAAATGAAGATGATGATGATGGAAAATTTGCAGTGGTTTGGGGAGCTGACTTTCTCTAATACCTAGTGGTTAGTTCTAGGTATTTTTTCCTAGAAGCTGACTGTGCTTGTTTTCTTATGCTTTGCCTGAAGACGGTTGATTGGGAATGCCTGAATTTGATTCTAGAGTTTCTACTACCTTAGTTCTGTGACAAGCATTCTGGGTTTAATGCTTAGCACATCAGCATTTCTTGTGTTTATAATGAAGCTTTGGGAATAAACTCTGAGACTTTCCCAAGGAAACAACAGGAAAACAAACAAACAAAACCAAAACACCCATACAGACACATATGGAGTTCAAGTTTTGTGCTGATTTTATTCTTTAGCAATCAGCTTTTCAAGTTTGACCAAAGATGACTTTTACAAATGGATTAGTTACTGCTTGTAAGGCCTTCTGGCAATAGGGATTTCAATAACTCTTGAAAAAAAACCTAGAGAATGAAATTCAGGCCACTCCGAAGAATGAGTTCTGCCACCCCATGTCTGGTGGGACAGAACAGGTTGCAGAAGTGTGAATGAAGCTGATGTTCAAAAACATGCTGAGTTCATTACTTGAGTCCTGTGCAGTGAGGGCTTTAAAGCAACAAGGAGTAGAAGATTTAGGAACTTCCATTAACATGGAAGCATTTGTTCTGTCCTCCTGAATCACCTAAAAGAGAAGAATGGTTTGTATGTGAAGAATAATGTGGATTTTTCGTTTTTGAGGAAAAGATGCTGTGACCAAGGGCAAGAGAAAATCAATGAGGTTTCTGTTCCAGGTAATTCTAACCCCTCTTTCTTGAAGGATGAATCTGCTATCTTGAACAAAAGGTCAGTGTCTCCCTGCAGGAAAGAGAAGTTTAGATAAGTGGTACTGCTTGAGGATAAGGGATGCTTTTGAGTAAAACCTCTGTAAGTCTCTGAAACCTGTTTGGTTTTTTTAAGAAGTGATGATCTTCTACAGTGGAGGAAAGGAGAAAATTTATGTGCAAAGTTGAAGTTATGGAATGTATAGGATACTATGTAGAGATTCTACATAAAAGCAAGTGAAGAATTTTAAAGAAATGCCAGAGAAGCACAGAATCACTTGGTTGGAAAAGACCATTGAGATCATTGAGCCCAACTGTACACTACTTTTGTTTTGCTCAGTATCTGGTCTCTTCAGGGAATGAAAATATGATAGGAGATATTGCTGATCAGCCTGAAAGCTCAAACCGTTCTTATGAATAAATGATTCTTGGTATATAATAATTACCTGTTCTGTTTGATAGTATAAACATTTTATCTGTTTCATTTAATACTTCAGTCATTCAAAAGGTAGCCTCCTGGTATCTGGAAGAGAACCTGGAGTCCATGAACCACAAACAGATCAATACCCTGTTGGACAGCTACAATGTAACATCCTTATGTAGGAATAGTGTTTCACACTCAATATCTTCCTCATTTCTAGGATGGGGCAAGATGCGTATAATTTCCATAGGAAACCAGGGAGTATGAGGAATTTGAACACAGAATTGTATCAGCTCATTGATAGATAAGTAAAACTGGACTAGAATATTGCTCTAGTTATTGGAGGAAAAGTGTGGCAAATAAAGTGACCAGAGCTCAATAGCAGACAAATATCTGGCTTAACATGGGGTATTCTAAAGGTTTTTAGGTATGCTGCATGTGGCACTTGTTTTACAAAAGATGTAATTTGCCACTGCAGACAGAGAGAGCCTCCAGCAAAGACTTTTTGTCTCAATTGAAGCCAAGAGGTGGATAGACTTGAGAAGAGGAAAGGGAAGGAAAGGATCATATTAGAATGGAAGCTCTGCTTGATGGATGTTGTTCTGCATCCAGCTTATCTGTTAAAGAAGGTCTTTCAGGTTAATTGAAAGCTGAGGTGACAGCATTTCCTTAATGTTGACCTATTCTGTTAAGTTTGAGACATTATAGTTCTAATACCTCTGCATTAGTAAAATACACAAAGCAGAGGAGATTTAACACTAAGATTTAATTATAGCATCTAGCTTTTCATATAGAAAAACATAGGTTATGGACTGGTCCACAGAACTAATATCCATATGCTCTCAGTATCTACGGATCTCAGAATAAGTCCAGCGCTCACGCTGAATCAAAGCTAAGGTGTTGGCTGCTCTGTTGGGCTGTTGATGTCTGTGCTGTGCTCAGCAGTCTTGCTTACCTGGTTGCAGTGTGTGCTGCTTGGCGATCCTGCTTGTTGGCTCTGCGCGTTCAGGATACAGAGCACCAAACAGATCGATCTTCTCGGAATCCTGCACACAGAGATGCAGCATGCTGATGCAGGACTTGCTTGAGATTTAGGCAGTTTTGGGATTGATTCATTAAAAACTGTCCACATCAGGCTCTTTGTTTCCAGACTGGAGCAGATGGACTGTAGAGGTGGTTTGACAGATAGGTAGTTTATGTCTGTCAGAATTTGAGCTCATACTCATGAGTAGTGCAAGAGATATTAGACTGCTTTATGGGACTCATGATGCCTGTAGGAGTGGCATTGTGCAGATATAGTTGTGCTCTGTGTAGGTGAAATAAATTCCATCAGATCCCAAGATGCCTTAGCTTTAAGGCAGTTTAATGTCTGCATGTTGGATGCACAACTCTGATGACTGAGGCTTTATTGTATTTCTGCTGCATATGTTGATTATGAGTGTTGTACATAGATTTCTTTTTGTTTATTTCTGTTTTCAAAACTGACCTGCTTTGTTGTAATGAGACCCAACTAATTCACCAATTGGTCAATTTTTTTAAATAGATGATTGGTGAATATGAGATGAGGGAATTAAGGAAGCATATACTGCTGTGAAATGTCCAAAATGATTTATGAGCAGGAAGGTATTGTGTTGATCTCTGGGACAGGAAGATGACAGGAGGCAAAATTGCAGGTATCATTTAGTCTAATGCATCATCTCTAAGCATGTAAGCCACAAAGCTGTAAAGCTTTTTCTTTCTTTTTTTAAGAATGCCAAAAATGAAGTTTAGTCTGTCCTTCTCAGTATTAAATATTTGCTTTCTTTGAGAGGATCAGTGTTGAGTTTCTGCACAGAAAATCTAAACAGACAAGCCTGCAGCCTCTGTAAATATACCCTCTAAACCAGCAGCTAGATCAAATCCTGTAAGGTAAAATGTAGTTACATCCTGCAGCAAGAAGAATAGAGTTAAAATGATGACATCCTTGTTGTTTAATGGGAATTGCGGGGAAGACAAAATCTGTATCCTTGAACGTTAGTTTTCTTTATTTTTTAGGGAGAGTATGAAGTGTGTAAGCATTTGTATGCATGACCGCAAAGGCAGCATTGGAATTAGATAATTAATGAAACCATAATGGGTGAGGTTGGAATAGAAATGTAGGTAGAAATGTGGCTGATGTTAACTTATAAGAACGATAACACTGGCTGTACAGGAAAGTTAAGTGATAGCGAAGGAGAGACAAAATATTCAGAGTTGTTTAGTGATCTCTTGGAAGCTCAGTAAATCAGTTTGTTGGTACAGCTGCAGTGCTGAAGACCTAAGCCATAAAGTTCCCCTCTGTAGGAAAGAATTGATAGCTCTTGTTTTGTAATAGTGTCTGCCTCTCTTGGTTAGTGTTCCACTTTAAATGACTAAAGTGAAATTATTAGATAAAAATGCAAAGTTTTGAGGGGTTGACTAAGCAATATGTGTTGTATTTATGAACATTTCTGCCTGTAGTTCAGAATTGTTCACTTGTAAAGTAGCTCCCAGTGGTAGAGGTACAAATGGGTTGTCATCATAATGCAGAAGTTAATAGAGCTTCTTTCTAACCACCAGTTAGCAAAGGTGGTCTTGAATATGCTCAAAAAAGCAAATTACCATAAATATGATGAACTAAAAGGTGATGTTAACATTGCCTGTACCTACTTATTCTGTAGCAGCCCATTACAAAGAGTCTTTAACTAACTGGTGCAAATCATCAAAATCAGTTTCCTGTTACAGGAAGAGTATTTCTTATATTTATCTTCTCTGCAAGAAAGCCTTCTCTATATTAATTCCTTTATGCTTGAATGACACGATTCAGCTACTGGTAAATCATGAACAAGTCTATCAAGTTAAAGGTTCTTGAGTGGTGAAGTTACCTCCTGAAGCTTGTGTGGCTTGCAAAGTGTTTGGTTGTAGTTAAGTAGCCGCTTTGAGTACATGGAGAAAAAATAAAAAAAGAAGTCTTGAAAGATAGATACTCGGAGTGCTGAGAGATGTGATGTGATTTCTCCCCTGTTTTTAAATACAAAAACATTGCTTTATTTAAGAAATCTGGAAGTGACAAAGCCGATAATAAATTTTGGAACAGAGGTATAACTGGAAGACAGCTATAGAAGAAAACTGACAATAAAAAAATGGATGTTTAATTGGGAGGAATGAAATAACTGAGTGTAATTCCTTGTCACAGCAAAATAACATAGAACCTCTGGATTCATTTTTAGTGCATCTTCCCAAAAATGATTTATCTGTGCTTTTTTTTTTTCCTTAACTGACTTATGTTCCCTGTGGCAAAGATCTCTTGTCAGTCTCATTTGTTTTATAGAACTAGAAAAAGAAGTTCTAAACCTAGGACTTAGTTCAAAGCTTAATTTCCCAGCTGTACTCTACCCCTTCTTAACAGGTTTCCATGATGATTTTGGACGCTCTATATTGTGCATTTTCCAAGGTCCTAGTTGCAGTGCTCTCCTGAAAAGCATGTAGTTATATGCTTGCCAGTTGATATAAGCAAGGTAGTGTTCATGAAGGGCTCTGTTGCTTATCTTTGTCTCTCCATGAGTTAGTGTGCACTTAGCTCATGAGTGGTTATGTGGTAGTTTGTTTTTTACATCAAAATTCTATCATGTGGACATTTTTAATAGTCTTTACTTAAATTCATTAAGGACTTGCTGTGAAGACTCACAAAATCTCAGCTGGTTTATATTAACTGCCTCTCCCAGTCTTTATGGATTCTTGTAGCTAGGCTTTCACTCTGTAACATGAAATACTGCAATCATTACTGAAAATATAACTTACTAAAGGGAATTTTCTTGATTTTCTGCTTTTGTTATTTCACTTGTTACTTCACCTAAGCCAGAAGTGCTGGTAGTGTGATCCTGTGGATTGGGATAAATAAATAATCTTAAGACCTGATACCTTCTTTTGCTTTAATAACTGCTTTGTATTTTCAGAGTATGACAGTGCATGTAATTTAAGCTTTTTCTGTTTAGAAAGCCCAACAACATAACACAACTAACAGAAGCCAATAGCTTGGCAGATATTTTTTTGGAGGAAGTTTTAATCTTCAAAGTCTTAATAGAATCACAGAACCTTCCTGTATGTATGTCATGACTTGAAATTTCTTAATTTGAAAATATCAAACCAAAGAAAAACACTTGCATTGGAAAAAGTAAAATGTTTCATATCAAATCAGATATAAAATAAAAACGAAGCCATTTCAAACAGAAAATGTAAAAATAATGAACTGTTGAAATTCTTTTGCCTGCTGTTCCCCTTCTCACCTTGGTTTTTAGTTTGGATCAAAATTTGGAAATGAAACCTGAACTGTGTGTACCGGTCAAATGCAGTTTGAAGTTTCTGTTGCCAGCTTTTAAAGTATATATGTTCTGACAGCTGTATCCTACTAATACTCGTGTAGTATATTTTTTTCTCAGTGAACAACTTCATAAAATCATACTCAACAAGATTTGTCATTGCTATGAATGAATTTGAGCTTAAAACACTTGAGTTTTACTCTATAAGACAAATTAGCTCTGATACCTGAAAGGTCAGCTTTTTGGTTTTGGTGATATGGGTTGTATGTTTCTGTACTGGAGTACAATCAAAACAGACCCCTTCATCCTTTGAGGGGCCTAGGATTGTGTGGTAAAGCATTCCCTCTGGAAGCTTCATCTTTTGGACTTCACTCCATTTAAGTCTCTAGCTGGATATGACAACTGGGAGAAGAGGTCACTCTGCAAAGTCTTGTTGAAGTCTTGTCTCTTAAATCCTTAAATACATATTATATATATCATAATGCAAGTATGTGAAACAAAAGGCTGTAATGGGTTTAAATTTGATATGGTATTTTAATGGCGTATTAGCAGCAAGATAATTTTTAGCAATGTTTCTTTTTATAGTGATTGTTAATAACTGAAGTGTAGAGTTTGGGAGTTGCTGTGAAGAATAAGTGTTATGCTTGTGTATATATATGTGCACACAGGAAACCTCGACCCGTCTCTCAGCTGGTTGCACAACAGGTTCCTCAGCAATTCGTGCCCCCTACACAATCAAAGAAAGAGAAAAAAGACAAAGTAGAAAAAGAAAAAAGTGAAAAGGAAACAACAAGCAAAAAGAACAGTCATAAGAAAACCAGGTAAAAATTTTAAAATTGTGATATTGGTAAAATATAATTTAGACAAGAAAGTAAGGTATTCTGCTGTTTTACTGTTTGTAGGTGCTGTGGCAAACTGTTTCAACAGTAAGGCTCAGTATTTGTGTGTGAAATCCCATTCAAAATGCCCATTAAATGCAAAGAAAACCTGCAGTTTGTAATTTTGACCAGAAGATGGAGACGAGCTGACTGTACAGAGAAAGACTTGGATGTTTTTGTTAAGGGTTACAGATCTAATTTTCACACCATACAAAACTGTAGATAGGCAAATGGATGATACTAATCTCTGGAAGAGAGATGGGACAGAAGGTTCTAGTTTACACGTGCAATAATGAGAGAGAGAGAGAGAATTGGTAATAAAGTGCAGGAGATCAGGAAAGTTAACATGGCTATTCCTATCCTTGCAGAGCTGGAATAAGCTTTGAAAGGCTGAGCTAGGCTATAAATTAACATGACAGGATAAGGCATGTATATTACCTAGTGATAAAAGTCTTTATACTGCATCTGGGATGCTGAAGGAAACCTTGGACTCTTAGAGCTGAGAACATGAAATATTACAGTACAGAGAAGCAATTGTAAAAGCCTTGATCTTGCTTTAATACCAGGTGGAAGAAAGGTGCAAACTGCAAAACAACAGCAGCAAGCTTAATCCCTAAATCATCACAGCCTAAGCATAAAGTTACTGTGGCAAGAATGCCATGCGTGTTTGGTTTGTTTTTTTTTTTTTCTTTGGAGCACTACAAAGCTCCAAAGTCATCTCATGAAGGAAGATCCTTAAGGATTAGTTATGCAGAGAAGCAGCAGATGCCTCTCCTGTGCCTGAAATAGGATCATCAGCATTAGGCCTAGGGAGAGACTGGGAGTCAAGAGAGAACAGTCATAATCAAAATCATGGTTAGGAATAAAGATGCTGAGATGTTCCTTCCTTTTACTTTCATGTTTTTAGGTACGCAAATTCAGTAGCTTACCTTATGCAGCTGAGTACTTCAAATACTTCAGAAATGAAATGCAACATATTGAGTTTTAATTTAGCTGATTTAAATATTAAGAATTGAAGTATTGATGGTTGAATTGCAATAATACATTAAAAAAGCCGCAGTGAGATAGGGAAAAAGAACATTTTAAAAAAAATAGCTAAAATAAAAATCTTGGACTGAAATAGCAGTATTGAGATTTGCATTAAGAATTGATAATTGAAATAACTACTTTTTTTTTTAATGCTTCAAACAGTTCAGTTTTTCACAGAATTGATTCCCTAGCTAGGATAGCAAGTTAAGAATGCTTGATCAAGGAGATTTCTTCAGTGTCCTTTGGGAAAAGGATATCCTTTTCTCTTTGCCTTAGAACTTGTACATTACTGCTGGAAATTATCATAAAAGTCTGTACGCACACTCAGTATCATCAATAAGCTCCATGCATTGCACAGGTTGATAATGCTGAATTTTTCTTTCCATTCCTATGTTACAGAGCAGCAAATTTTGAGTTTTCTCTTAAATTCTTCAGTCATGCTGCTTCAGCCCTGGGGGAAGATGATGTCAAAGCCAGACTATATGCCAGCAGAGGAAAGGCATGAGGTGTTTCAGCTGAAGTGATTGGGAACCAATTCTACTTTAGACTAAGTCAGATGATAGGGTCAAGGTCAGGGCTTTGCTCTTAGCACACCTGCTAACATGAAATTGTTGTTAATGTATTTGATTGCAACTTTGGCTAAAGAAAGCTGTGGAGTTAGTTAAATGCATAAAGCCACACTGTTCATAACAGCTTGTGTAAAGGCAGCTGTCTGGTGACAGTTTTTCATGATAGTCAAAGGAAAATAGTAAATTGAAAGTACTCTATACTCATCACTAGAAAAAATATGATCACAAAATATAAGTCGAAGTGTTATTTGGTTCTTTTTGTTGTGAAAATGAAACAATTGAAAGATTAGATGAAGAGATTTTCTCTGTCAACACTATGTGTAATAATCAGTTCTTTGCATAATTTAAATCACAGTGTATGCCAGGTAGACTAGAGTTACACTGTGAACATGAAGTCCAGTTCACATAGCAGTCCTAGTGCAGCTCTGTTATTAAATAGCACCTGCTGCATGCTAGCCCTGTGTGTGGCATTGAATTCAAATGACAGGCACCATCTTCATTATTGAACATGATTCTGTACTTGAAATTGTTGCTGCAGAGGTGGATGCTTCTCTGGATGAAGTTCAGAATGTTCTATACCCACAGTACAGAAACACTTAATTTTTAAAAGTAAAAACCTTCACGTGTGCAACATGTCCGTATTGTTGCATAGTTACATTATTTACAAGTTCATTGTTTAAATAATCTTAGGAGAAAGTAATGTGTTGTGTTCAGATGTTCTATAGTATAAAACATACATAGCAGGAAACACTCTACCATATATATTTGGGGGTATACACAGGTATGTTCTCCAGAGCTCCTTAAAAAGTCGGAGGAAGACAGGGCAATAAGATGGTGCATATGCTTTTAATACGATATTTGCTTTATTTAGGCCAAGATTGAAAAATGTGGATCGAAGTAGCGCTCAGCATTTGGAAGTTACCGTTGGAGATCTGACCGTCATAATTACAGACTTTAAGGAGAAAACTAAGTCCCCACCTGCTTCCAGTGCTGCTTCTGCAGATCAACATAGTCAGAGTGGTTCTAGCTCTGACAACACAGAGAGGGGAATGTCCAGGTCATCATCACCCAGAGGAGAAGCATCATCACTGAATGGGGAATCTCATTAAACTTTATTTTCTCCAGTTTCTTTAGTCTCTTCTCTTTAAAACATGCAAATTCATAACTCTGTCACTTGTTACCACATTTTCATGACAGATTATCCATGCATAATTGGTATGTTGACTGGAACATAATTTATGCAGTTTTAAAAAAAAAATTAAAAATTCAGTGATGGAAACAATAGTTTAAATGCAGTCTGAAAATGCTTACAGAGCGTTTTCAGACCAGCTTTTTAATCTTCATATGTAAAGGTGCCATGAAAATGTGGTTTGAATGTTCATTATGCAGTGTTATTGGTAAGTCCATTTTCACTTTTAGTTTAGTGAATTCTAACACAACTCTTGGAGTCTCTACTATTGGCATGTACTGAATTTAAATTTTTATAACATAGTTCAAGCTGCCTAAATATGTATTATTTGAGAATTGTGAAACATAGTTATATGTATGCAAGTCAAAGATCAACTTAATCAACTATTGCTGCAACAGAATTTTCATAATAGTTATCTTCTTAAAAACACCTGCTGGTACTTGGTGTGGTTAAATAGGAAAAATGTTATTAAATAAAACATTTGTATGAATTTTTGCCAATGTTTGACACATTTTACTAGATTACTGTTACTGAATTATGTTGATGGTTTTACCAATATTTTTTCACACTTTAAAACACTTATTGTAATGTTTACAAGCAAAATAGAAAACATGTTCTAAGCATTGATTGGTTAACCTTACAATTCAGGTAAAGTACTGCGTTGCCACTGTACACTGGCATTTTGTGTTGTGTAAAAAATATTGGACCCCAGATGACAACACATCTGGCAAAACCTAACCTTTGGACATAGGAAAGTCTGGAAAAGCTTTAAAAATAACAGAAGTGCAGTTCTGATTTCTGCATAGTGCTGTTTCCTTGCCCCAAATTTATCTAGTGTCATATAGTCACTTATTCATTATAGGAATATCAAGTGGTGCACAAGAATAAGGAAAAAACAATACTAATTTTTTTTGTTCCAGAATCAATTTATTTAATATTGATTTGGCCTGTTAGCATCTATTATGTCATAAATCATATGAAAAAACTCAGTACCCTACTTTATGGCATAAACTGTCAACATTTACGCACTTAGCAATATACTGCTACAGAGCAGAACTATTTACAGTCCCATCTGGTATTATGTAAAATTACCAATAAAATATTTTTGTGAATACAGATTTTGCATTTTTGTTTACAACCAATAAGTGTTTTGATAGACACATACGATCTATGTATAGATTTTAAATTATAGATTCAGATTCAGTACAAAAGTCCTTTTAGTTCCTTTTAGTGAGGTAGTACACTTGCACTGCTACGTTTCCTTTCATTTTCATTCAAAGTAAATATATTTTTAAGCCCATGTAAAAGTTGGATGGACCTTCTTGGTAGTGAATCCAGCCCCAAATTATTACTGACATGTGATAGGACTTCTTAACTGCTAAAACAATGGATTTTTGTAGCCCCTGACAATTGTGGTGTTTGGTGGTTTCTTGTAGTAATGTATTTTTGTTTTTAATGCAGTACTCCTACAGGCACAATGGTACTGTTCTATTTTGTAAGATACTAGTTGTGAAATACAGTTAGTTGCATAAAATGAAAGTCTGATGTGCTATCTGAGAACATACATACCTCATTCCTTGGTGTTGCTGTTTAAACTTTTTAGACATCAAATGTTAATTATAGGCTATTTCAGATGGATAACTACTGACCTGTTTATTATGTGTTCTGCTTTATCTGACTAAATAGGATGTCTGTTCATTGCCGTTACCTGGCCAAATCTTAGTATCTGTAAAACAATGCATTTTAAGGTTCTTAAATGTTTTTGGGGCCGGGCTGGTGTTCAGAGTAACATACACTAGTTTTTAAAAGAGAAATACATGCTTCTCAACTTTATTTTTTTATATTTTATTTTTAGGTGGGACTATTTGCAGAATATACTTATGTAATGGATTACAAGAGAGCTGAAACTGTTTAAAGTAAGCAGTTTAATGATAGCAAATCTCATTGCAAGATGTTTTTTGAAATGTGTTTCTAAATTTAAAATGTAATGAATGCCAGCACATTTCAGAATTCCTTGCAAACAAATAATAGTCTATTACCAGTAGTTCACTAAATGGGAAATGTATTTTAATTTAACTTCATGTGAATAAACCACCCAGCACTGCCAACCAGAGGTCTCTTTATATCTTCAGAAGTAAGTAGCCATTTGGTTTTGAAGGAAGGAATATGGAGTGGATTTTACTGTGATTTGGCTGTCTCTAGAGAATCTAAAAAATGTGGTACAAGTATGGTTATAATCAGAAAGAATGCAGAAAAGTCTCACTCTTCTTCATGGAATAAGTCACTGAAAAGCAATTCCTATCCACAGGTAAAACATAAGTTACTTAGAATCTAAAAACTGAGCTGTGGTGGTTTTAACTGAACTGTTATGTTGCCAGTGTTTACATTGCAATGATGCCTGTTTTGGCATTAAATATAGTTAAGATAATTTTTGCCTGCTTGTGATTAAAAGGATGTGACAATACTGACCGCTGAGTAGGCAAATTTTAAGTAGAATATGACATTTGACTCTGTTCATAGTGTTATAATTTAAATGAACTTCACTTTAATAATTTCTATGACTTGTAGTAATCCTAATTCCTTTTTCTAAATGTAAATATATTTAAAAGCATCTTTACTCCATTTATAAAAAGTGAAAATTTAATGTTGTAATGTGTTTTGATTAGGTATTTTTCTGTGACTGCTCTCTGCATAAAACCTGTTATTTGTTAAATCTATATATGCACCAGTCTTCAACAGCCATTCATCCTGGGTTGTTCATGAAATGGTGACCCAACAAAGACAAGTGTGATAGTGTTCCATGTAAATGAGTTCCTTTATGTGCTGATTGATTGTCCGGTTTCAGAAAGGAAAAAAGGGGGAGGGAAATGGGGGAAAATGAAGTATAAATAGTTCATTGATGAAGTGTACAATAATTCAGTCTCTTATCTTCCTTACTTTGCTGCTAATTATAGGTGGTATAAGAACAAATATACAGTTGTACACAAGGATCCTTTTTTTTTTTCTCCTGACTTTAAGTTTACATATTGGAGATAAACAAAAGTTGTTCTTAGTAGGAGGTTAAATTATGCCATATGAAATCTTGATTCTAACAGAAGCGGTAATAAAAAAAATAAATTACTTTAGAAGTTTTCAAATTCTTCATATTGCAAGTCTTGATATTAAGACTGACTGAAGGCTTAACTTGTTGTATTTTCTCTAGATATTTGATGTTTTGGGGTATAGATTGTAAAATCAAAAATTGATTTTACAATTTGTGCACTTTTTAAATATTAGAGATAGCACATTTCTAGGTAGCCATGTAAAATAGAATACTACTTATAATTCCATCACTTCACTATAATGTTCAGGCAGGTCTTTGAAACTTGACACAAGCATATGGCTCTGCAGGTAGATTCTTTTAATTTTCCTCTCTCCTGTCTCAAAGCTTGACAGTTTCCCACATTATGCTGATTTGATTAAACTTTTGTTACACAGGATGGATTTGGCATGGAACTGTCTGTTGTGTACTTTTAATGTACATCCAGGGTTCGTTCTGCTTGGTTTTTTTTTTTTGTCACATGCCTTTATTTGACTCTGCTCCCTACTAGGGAGTCTGGGAATACTTCCTTTCAAATAGCAGAAGCTATATGGAAATTGAAATGTAATTCAGTTTAAATTTTTCCAAACGCAACAAGTCCTATACTTGTACTAAACTTGACCTGTGCTTACTCAGGAATAAGATAAACAGGATAGAAGGTCAGTGCTGGTTTTGGCTAGTGGAGCAGTCAAATACGATATTTTGCAAATGGATATTTCTAGGTTAACATTCAGATTTGGGTGTGCTGGAATTACAGTTTGAGCTTTTGAATGTTTTTTTCTTATGTGAAATCGTGCTCTGTCTTTCATCAAAGCAGTCTTAATTTGAAAGGTTGCAACTTCATGAACTAGCAATAGCTGTACAGTAAAATCAGTCAAACTGAGGAAGTTCAGTTGGTTTTTTGTACTGTCAAAATTTTAACGAGGAAAAACTTTTAGAAGAGATACAAGAGGTTTGTCTAAGACAGCAATCATACCGAGCTTAGTTTGACATCTAAAGAAGAGCCCATGTTTTAATAAGAATTATCAGGATTTAACTACTAAATTAAAATCAGGAAAGTTAATTCAAGTTAATTACAAATCAATGCTTTACAGAAATTACTTTAGCTTCCTGTCTAGAATGAAGTAAATGGTGCAACAGCAGTTGGGTAGTTGCACACTGGCTAGTAAATGCTGTTATCTAGCAACAAGTGATGTTTTTAAGTGACTTTCCTCAGGTATTACACAATGAGACTGTAATATGTCTATGAACAAGACCTAGGAATTCCGATGTCCCCCATCCCTACCAGAACTATATCTTTGGGTTCTAACAGTGAAAGAAAAGACACAAACAGATAAATTGGTGTTATATCCTAGAGTCTTAGTAATGCACGTACTGTTTACAGCTTCTGTTTAGGTAAAATGAACACCACTGTATAATACTTAATCCCTTAGGAGATGTTTTTGATTCCCTTCTCGCCCCTTTTATTATGGCAAACAAAAGTCATCTGAAAGGATTTACTCTGTCCATGGAAACAGGATTTTAAGAGTAGACGGTTTAGTGGGTGCAGGAAGTTTTAGCTGTACTTTTAAGGAGTTAAACATGGAAGATAAAGGGCAAAAGCATATACCATAGCTCAAATATGTATTGCTAAGAATGATCACAAGAGATTGCTGTACCATTTGGGGTTTGTAAAAGACAAAATAATGACATCATCTAATCACTCCTTGTCTCACATGTTTAAAAAGAAAATTACCACCAGAAAAAATAGTGTTCTAATAACAATTTAAGGAATAGCTCAAAACGTTATTTATTTTGTGGAAAGTATGGCATATCTTGACAGAGGTAGGAATACTGGAGCAAGAAGCCCTTCAGGACTACATTTTCAGGATCTAGGTGGCTTGGAAAAGTGTAATCTTTAATTACATTCTTCTCCATATGTAAATATTTGTCTTGGTTAAAGTGCTTGCAAAGTGAAAAAACTCCCGTAAACTTCAAGATTTTAAGAAATGTGACTTTAGACCAATGGTGCTCTAATTTCCAATGGAGTTATTGAGCAGACAACTGAGGGAAAGAGAGTATTAATCTATTTTTGCTAACCTGCTAAGTGTGTGCTTGTAATTTTCCTCTTCTATGTGAAGAAGCAATAGTCAGACGAATGAAATATATGTAACCAGAGCTAATGAAATTTGGCTCTTTACGTCCTTCCCAAGCACATTAGATTGTACAAACAAACTACAACTTCTGTTTGGTTCAAAAGCAGCTGCAGGGACTTTGTCAAGAGAAAAGGATAGAGTTGTTAAATCACTTAGAATCTGTTAGTTAAGACAAGTGAGTGGTCAGGCTGATTCCAGTTTCTGAATACCCACCTTGAGAATACAGAAATCTACTTTGCTATTTATATACATCTAATATGTAACTGCCATCAGCGAATAGTCTATTTTAAGCTGATCCTTCTTTGCACAGAATAAATCAAAATGCTTCAATGCCAAGGTTCCTGAGGGCATAGATCTCTGAGCAAGAAAATCTGCCATCTGACTGATTGTCTCTTACTGTAGGATAGCCTTCAGCTATACATTAATCTCAGCAAGAGAAATCTCTTAAGATTACCTGTATTCTTGAGTGTCACTACTCCCATCTCTGAAGGAAACACATTCTGATTCCTTCTTTTATTTTTTTTAAGTACATCTATAGTATAAATGGATGCAATGACTTTGAAATAATTTATTATGCCTGCTTTTGTAAATGGGGAAATTGACTTCTATTCCCAGTTTTTCAACTCTATCTTGGGATCTGTAAGACTAACAGTGGTATGGAGAGCTTGGACCTCATGTATCAATTTTGTTACCATTGTCCTTGACGTACTGAGCAGATTCTTGCTGAGCAAACTTAGCGTTCAGACATCCTGGCTGAGGTAGCTGGCATTCTGGCATGATAATTACCGGTCTTTGTATCTGCATTTCTGCAAGTGATCTGATGCTGTTGCTGGTAGGCTTCCCAACATTGAAAAATAAGCAAAATGCTGATGAAAGTGTAATGTTGCCAAGTAGCTTGCAGTAGCTGGAGGCATTTTGAAAAGTGCAAGAAAATGCTCTCTGTGTCAGCTCAAGAAAGAGATCAGAGGAACATGCAGGGATACCGAGCACTTTCTTAGCTTTCCTAGAGAAATTCTGAGTAGCTTCTGTTTCTAAAATGTCACACACCTTCTCAGTACACCAAAAAGACACAGGATAAGGGGGGTAAAGAACAAAGAAAATGTATTTTCAGAGTAATACTTAGAAAAGCCACTGCATAATGGCCTCTTTGCGTGTTTAGTATTCCTTTCTCTGTGTACTGTATTGGAAGTAGGCAGCATCCCACACCTATAGGTGTGTTTTGCTTTATAATCTTGATACCTGTTGATTCAGTGACTCTTAGCCTAAAGATAGATGTAAGGGGTTGTGAATTTCATAGTAAATACCATGAACACTTCACTCTTGCATACTGGTCATTTATTGAAAAAGAAGATTTTATTGAAGAACTAGTCAAGAACAACGTTAATTCCTCTTGTATGTTTAGACACTACCTAGTTTTAAAGGGTCTGACTCCTGGACTACCAGAAAGAGAGAACTTCATGTTGAAAGGGGAGTAAGAACCCAGACTAGAATGGACGTGGCTTCTGAAGAGTTTTGTGGCCAGTAGTTCATGTGACTGTTTTCAGTGATTATTTCACACCTTAGCCCATCTTGAAGCATTGGTAGAGCACCCTCACAAACAAATCAAAACTACCAACAGACTGTCAGATGCTCTTAAAATTTACTAAGTGCCTTATACAGAGCATCACTGAGGCAATGGTTTGATTGAAAGGAAGTTTGATAAAAGATTTACTCCTTTGGATGGAGTCACAGGTTATCATTCGTAGCCAAGCTGGTATTTGTGGTTATAACACACTGGAATCTTATATTTTATTGCTGATACAAGTACCTAATAAGAAAGAGTTCAGAAATTTCTGAGGCTTTCAGTTTGTAAAACATACATTCTTTGGAGGAGATTTTTTTCTTCTAGTCAGCTGAAGTGATTGAAACTTCTGAGTATTTCTGGATGCTTTCACAACTCTTAGTTTCTCAATCAAGGACAGTATTACCTTTCTTGGGAAGGAGTACATAAGTTGGGTTTATTGATAGTTTTTATGTTTATCCAACAGGAGTTTTTAAGGATTTTATTGTCAGAAAAAGGGCTTGTTATTTTGAAAGTAAAAATCTTACCTGCCAGGTGTCTTCCCCAAAATGAGTAAGTGCCTTTTCTGTTCTGACTCTTAGAAGTATTTACTTTGACAGATTGAATCTGAATGTCTGGATAAACCAACTATTGTGTACTGAGTGTTAACCAATGGCTTGAAATCCTTTCACTGAAAGAACAAGAGACAGAATGTAAGCCACTTGAATTGAGACCTGATATTATCCGAAGTCTTACAACTGCTATGAGTAGTATACTTCTAAGAACAATGTAATTTTTCAGGAACTTGATATTGATAGGAAATAAATATTTATTAAAAGAAGTATATTAAATAAATATTTATTTACCGATTTAAGTAAGAGAAAATGTTACACCATGGGGTCAGCAATCTTGCTGTTAGCAGTCCTGACTACTTAAGAGAAATAAAACTGAGGTCCTGGACTCCAACTGTGTAAAAGAATGTGTGGTATTTGGTGAGAGATTGGAACTGTGAATCTTAGGTCTGCATTCTAATAAAGCAATTCTTCCTACCTAAGTTTTGACCAATTCTCAAGCAGAAAAGAAAGCATGAGCAGGTATGAGTAAAAGGCCCTCTGATTATATTGGTGCTGCTTCCTAGCTCTGGAGGATTTTTTTTTATTATTTTTTTTTTAAACTTTGCTCAGGACTGGTACAGCTGAAAGTATATTTTCCCTTCATTCTTAAGCCTAGACTTTGAATGGAGTTTCTCTGAGACACTTTTGTAGTGAAATCGTATTCCCTACAAACATTGAAGACAAATAAACATCTCCGTGAACAAAAGTTTGTGTGTGGTTGTAATTTTTTAATATATGTAAATTTATTACAAAAATTCTAAAGGTATTCTCGGGAAAACATAACCAGTATCTCGGCCTACAATTAAAATGTCTCTGTGTAGCAGTCAGAAAATACACCTTGCATCATAAGATGCTACAAATTTTCTGTCTGATAAACTATGAACTAGTGAACATCAATTCCAGTTAAGCACTCCTTTAAATAAAGATGACAATACATTGCATTTAGCCAAGTGTGTAGTAACCCATTAGGACACCACATTAAACTGACCTCCTCCTAACTTCAATTCAACAGCATTATTAAACAATTCAAAATTGTGAAAGCTTGGCAAAAAAGCTGAGGGGAAGTGTCTGGAAGGAAAAAAAACCCAGTAGGAATCACAGTACAAAGATATTTTTTCCAGAATAAATGCCAGACAATGATAACGGAATTGTGAATTAATTCTTGCCTGTGAAAAATCTGACAAGAACGTATTTTTGGTGATAAGTGTTGTGGGTGCACTATATTAAATCTTGACTTCCAATGGTGATGCTTAGGGTGTGTTATGATAAATAAAATGGTAAATAAAATTATTGAAGTGTTCAGAATGCTTCTCTGTGTTATTTACACTGGCTAGGAAAAAAAGCAAGAAATGTAAGTGGACACTGGGGATAAACAGTAGACTTAAGGAACCTGATCTCAAAATGTCAAGAGGCCTCTGCTAATTTATTGGCACAGGTGATTCGTTACCACTCATCTATGGTGGAAGTTGTGTTACTCCTGAGTATTTCTTGGGAGGCCAGAAATCATGAAAGCATCCGTGCTTGCAAATTAAAGTAACAACTGAAATAAGAAGCTTGAGTTGAAGATTTAGTGTAAGGCTTCATCTTATTGTGCATACAACCACTCTTTTTACTAAAAAAGTGGTCGGTGTAGATTATTGTCTCAAGTTATCTTCAAGTTGCACATAGTGCCAGTGTTCAGCATTCTCTGAACTGTCGTTTGTGTTGCTTTGCAGGGTGAGACTAAAATCCTACAAGTGGTTCTTGAAAGAAGATGGTTTTCTTATAAAGATGAGTTTCCCAGTGGTGTAGTGACTGAAGTGCTGGCCATCAGTACATAAACTCATCCTTGCTCCAAGGAGGAAATGTGTGAGGCTGATACATCCTTAGGTGCAGAATGCTTCAGATGCCACCCTGCAAGTGTTGGGCATAGATCCCAAAGTGCAGGCAGCAAGTGGTAGCAAACTGTTGACAGAACTACCAAAATTGGTACTAGCAGAAACGCTGACTTATAACAAGACTGAATTGGCATCAGATACTAGAATGGAGCTATTGTCACTAATTAAGGGAGCATAATTTATTGTACTTCCTTATTTTAACAGAACAGAAGGATTTCAAAAGAGGAGAGCAAGCTGTAAAGCCCTCTTGTCACCCTTCTTTTCATTGCTTTCCTCTGTTGACTGTTTGGTAAGTCTGCTACACCATTATGGGTCTGAAGATCAAAACAAATTTCTTAAATTCCACACAAATGTTTTTGCAGCCATGGGAGATCACAGCATTCCACTATGGGCCTGGTGCCTGGAGATTGCTTAGGACAGTGGCCAATTTTATTTTACCCTTTTTTGACCTGAAAGAAAAATGAAAGAGTTAAAAAAAAAAAAGCTTTCTCAAGTTACAGATAAAAGATGGGTGAAGGAGGGCTGAGTAATGTGTAAATGAGTTAGAGTGCTTGAAGTTGTCATAGGTGTTTCCAGCTTTAAGTTCTGTGCAACACAATAATATCCTGCCTACTCACTGGCTCAACTGCCACTCACACAGTGGAACAGTTTAAGAACACAGTTGAACTTCCTTAAGAGGAGAGATACAAATATTTTGACTCTCTACTCTTTAACAACTTGTGATTGTTCCCGGAGGATGTGTTAAATAATTTCTGAAGTACAATTGATGAAGTAGTAATTGATTGAAAACAGAAGAAACTAGGAATTTTGCAAAATGTCAACGCCATATCCCAAACTGCTTGCAATGCAGCTCAATCAATTCTATGTACTATTGTCCTCAGGTCTGTATATTGCTGACACCAGGAGTAATTGCAAAATATTGGAAGCACCTTGTTATAGTCTGAGTAGGTTAAATGCACACTACAATGCAAAACAATGACAGCTAGAAATGGAAGGAATGAAGACATTAATATTTTGGTCATCCAAAAAAATTGATTTTGAAAATTTTTATTATCAGTTTTATACACTAGGGGCTGATGTGGGGGAATTTGAAGAATAGGTACTCTAAGAGTGGAAGGCAGTTGTACCAAACCATGACCTTGTCTTAATGAATGAAGAATGAATTGGAAGGAAAGAAAAATTATGTCTGGCAGCAACGGAAAAGGGACATTGCACCAAGAAATCTGATGTTACCATATACACAACACATGGTAGTAAAGCATTTCTCCTTGCTTACACAACCTTTCAATCTATCATAGCAATGTGTCGACACAAAGCTCCAATTAGCAGAGATTTGGCTGTTGTGGTTCATAATAACATTAAAATTAGTCCTTGGAAAGTAATAGAATATGCATAAGATTTCTGGGAAAATTTATACAATACGTATGTAAGTGGGAAATATATTCTGTAAACGAGCTCTTGTTTTGATACTGAAAATGCCAACAAACATTGGTGTCTTAGAAAGCAGCATCCCTTATTT